>VDFB02190025.1:0-14427 GCA_007258455.2 Sequoia sempervirens
AGTCATCAACCCCTAGCTGTCTAACGTCAGCATGGGGGTAATAGCTACACATCTCAGCTATACCCCTCTGGGTATCATAGACCACCTGTGTCCCTCTAATCGGTAGCCTCAAAATCCTATACACATCCTCCAAAGTCACCGTGGCCTCTCCAGTCGGAAGGTGGAAGGAAGACGTCTCCGAGTGCCACCGCTCGCAAAGTGCTGTTAGTAAACCCCGATTTGCCCTAATCTGGGGCATATCGGTCACGTGCAACAAACCCAAATGCCATAGAGTCCGTCGCTCGGCCGGCCGTAAGCTGTCTCTGAATCGAAACGTCATGGGTCTCGACTCACGTGTGTAGATAGGGTCAAGAACAACCTGCAACACCATGCCTCATGTTAGCCTGAATCATCTACCCTAGTGAAAAATGAATGTTTTGACATAAAATGCAAATGCGTCGTTATTTTGCGGATGCGTCATTTTTTAACACATGCATCGCTTTTATACAAATACGGTTCACAAATTACATATGCGTCATGATTAATCAAATGCGGCTGATAATCATCACATGCGTCGTAAAAATGACATTTGCGGTGCAAAATGACAAGTGCGTGTCTACATATTCTAATGCGTCGCTAAACATGCAAGTGCGTTGCAAAATTCCAAATGCATTTCAACATAAACAAATGCGTATAATAAAATGCACATGCATAGCTAAATTTCAAATGCGTATCAAAATGATCAAATGTGTTACAAAATAAACACATGCGGTTATTTTCTAAACTAAGCCTAACCAGTCGGCGTTAAAATGTACATGCGACTTTCCGCAAGAAGATGCGTCGTTCGCGCATACAGATGCGGTGCAAATTAAAATGCGACACACAACTAAAAATGCAATAAATACCTTAAAATGCGCGCAAATAATTTTTTTTTCAAAAGACAAGTTTTAGGTCCATACCGGGGGGTCCGCGCCGGCTGGTCTCTGGAACGTCCTGATCCTGTAGGCACGATGATGGGTGGCTGGAACTGGAGACATCCTCGCTGAAAGTCAGAGCAAAATTTTGAAATCTCTAAGCTGGGTGGGTGCAAATGAATAGTTTTTCACCCCAACTCCAATATATACCTAGGGCTTAGGTGGCATTTTCTTCCTACTGGCCGTGTAAACTTCTGTTTTCTATCATCCCGTACCCGTCCCTCCCGTTTCCGAACCCAATTCCGTCAACTGCATTGCATTTCTGCCTATCTACTGGACTAATCAGGCGCATTTCCAAATTTTTCAATATTTCAAATTTGTCAATTTTCCGAGGCATACCTTCACCGCTCTAATCCTGAGCTTGATCAAGTATATTTTATTGATTTTTCTTTGGACAACGCCTTAAACGCATATCAGATCAAAGAGGGGCAAATGTAGACACCGAATCAAGCATTAGGCCTGCGACTTCAATATTCTTCATAATTCGTATTCTTCATAGTCATGATTAAATAATGTCAATTATTTAAGTATTCTCTATAGTCTTCATTTCTTCTATTAATTAAATAATCTTAATTATTTAATTAATTTACACTTTTCTTTATTCATCTAATTAATTAAATAAATGCTTCTTTATTTAATTATCTTACTAATTAACCTTATTCTTCCCAAGTTAAATTAAATAAATTCTTATTTAATTTACTCCTTTATCATATTTTCAACTATAATTAAATAAATTCATAATTTTATTTAATTATCATTTAAATCCCTTTCTCACATTTAATTAAATAAATCTTATTTATTTAATTATTCTTCAAATATCGAAGTCTTGAATTAAATGAATTCATTTAATTCATTAATTCTATTTTAACACATTCTTCTATATTTTAGATAATTATGTGATGGCCTATATTCACTTTTACCAACTCAACATCTATTTTAATCATTCAGCTTAACTATTGAGTTAATAACCGAAAGTGGCGCCTTCGAGTAATCTCTTCGTCTGCTAATCATGTAATTGTCCACTTTCTGTTCAATTGCGTATACGCGATTTCAATTAAATATTCTTATTTAATTAATTAAATGTTGTGCATGCATTCGAATAAGAGTCGTTATAATCAATCTTTATCTTTGTCATGCAAAGATATTTCTTTTGTTTTCGAATGCTGAACTAAAGATTAAATCATTTATTTAATCTTTAATTCTATTTCTAATTCGGATCACTCGTGTCAATTCTATCAGTTATCTGAATGCATGACTAATCTCTCAATCTCAACCGTCTATTACCGTCCATTGATCTTTCAATCTTGGCCTGTCGTTCGAATAATCAATTTTCTATAAATTGATTTGTCATTCTTCATTCCAATCTCTCTCGCGAATTTGATAACTTTGGAGAGCACTTTTGTCTTGAATCTTCGATATTTTTCTAATCAATATCTTAGGCTATACTTGCACGAATTACTTGAAAATCTGAGGGCAATTATACCATATAAGGGAAATGGAGAAAGGCAATCGAGATAATTCATGGAAATACGTTTGAAAATTGGTGAGATTGTTCTAGTTTTAATCACGTTTTTACTTTCCCATGTTCTTTGTTGCTTAACGTATGAATTTGCATGTTAGATTTTAGTATTGTATGCATGTGTGCTTCTAACGATCTAATCTTCTCCTGTTGTCTATTATGCAAAGGTTGTTTTATTTTCACATAACCCATTAATCATCTTTGCATTGTAGCAAGCTTTCTTTCCATTCTCGGTATGGTTTTGGTCGAACTGCTCAGATGTTACGCCAATTTAATTCACTCCCATAGATTCTATTCTTACATATTTTGAAATAATATAGATAACTTATTCAAATTTTTATGTCAAGTTTCCTAACTCTAATTTTTTTGAATTTTTTGCCACTTAAGGGCTTGTTTTTTCCATGATGATCTTGCACATACCCAAATCTAAAAAATATAAGGGAAAGGGAGACCCATATTATCATATTAAATAATTTTATATGACATGCTAGGATGTGGCCTACAATGATGGTTTTTTATCCTATATTTAATTGCAAGTAGCCTGGGTGGATAGGCCGTTGAATTGTTCCTCCATTTTTTTAAAGGTTACATTTTCATTTTTTGACTTGGAGGAATATTTTGTGAAATATTTTTCTTAAAACATAAATCATGAACTCACCATGATGAATCTATGTAACATAAAAAATATTTTCTCTACCTTCCTAAAGTGGTGTAAGAGCCTCACAAGTAGGTTCCCTGGCTCATCACTTAAAAATAATTATCCCATAATTTTTGTTGGCTTTGGTTGTCATTGATGTCAACACTTGAGGAGATTGTTGATTATTGGTTATCATTGATGTCAACACTTGAGGAGATTGTTGATTGTTGGTTGTCATTATATGTCATGCCTAATCCGATGGTTGTTGAAGTTCATGGTTGGATGTCAAGCCTTATCTAGAGAAGAGTTGTTGAAGTTAGATGCCATGCCTTATCTAAAAAAGAGTAGCAAAATTTCATTATTGGATGTCATTCCTTGTTCCATGCCAAGAAAAATTATATAGTATGCATTATTTTTCTTAGAAAATTTATTTTTATAATGATATATTTAGATGAAGGTTAGAAGCATGACTAATAATAGAGAGATATTAATGAAGGTCTATAGTATGTCTTTTTCTCTCTCTTGATGTTCTTGATGAATTATGTGTTGTTGAAAGAAAGATCTTTCCTACACTAGCTCTATTAGTTTCCTAAGTTTTGGGTGGTGAGGCTTAGTGTGTGAGGATTTTGTAATATTAGAATTCTTGTCATGCTAATTTGATTGCAATCGTGTGGTAATGATTTCAAACATGTGGAGTGAGGATATGACTTGTTTAAGGTTCCCTTGGTAGCACAAGTTGTCAAGTGCTCTTGCTAGCAAGATTGGACCATTGTATTATATATTTCATGTAATTTTAATTTAGGTCTACCCTGTGTTGTCTAGGTTGGTGTGGATCATTGGCCAACATAGTAGAGTGTTAATGTAATTCCATATACATATTTTAAGTGTTTACGCATTTCTATGAGAAATTTACAACTCTTGTATGACAAGAAGTAACCGAGTGCATCCATTAATGATTATAGTGAAAGTACTAAGTTGGATGTACAATTGTGTTGTAGTAGAAGCATGAAGAAAAGAGAATGTACCAAAATTAGTGTGTTTATGATGTCATATTTTGAATCCACCATTATTTTTATTCTTGTAGGTTGGTTCCTAGGTAAAAGCACAAAGTTGTGTCACACTTTCAGCCAACTTATCAGGACAACTAAATTTAAGTATTTCTAACTAAAAATCAGTTTTGTTCAAACATATGATCTAGTAAGATTCATTCTAGCTAAGTTAGATAATTCCACAACTTTTTCAACTAAAATTGTTGGCTAAAAATATAGACACTTTGAGTCCAATTTACCAAAAAATAAAATTATTTAAAAAACTTGAATTTTCAATAACTCCTGCTAATGTAAATAACATTTTTAAAAAAATATTAAAATACCCTTTTTGTAGATCCATAAGTGTAGTTTTCAAAAATATATTTATTTTAATAGTTTAATTATTTTTTATATTTTACTTTTTATTTTACTAAAAGTAGGTTATCAACACAAAATATTAGGTTGATTACTGCTAAGGAAAAATACTAAAACTTATTAAAAATTTGAAAAATTATGATGCACAAAAATCTATTTATTTCAAGATGGTATAATTTTTTCCATTTTAGATAAATATTTAATATGAAAGTTGGACATCCGATGGAACAACTATTTTTTGATTCATGCACATTTTAATATTTATTTAAAAATATATATTTATCAAAATTGGAAAAAAAATATATCCATGCACTAAAATTTCAAGTTATAAATACACACAAAATTTCAAAGAAAAAAATTACTATAAAATTTTAGTTAACGTCTCTGCGCTTTTAAAATTTTTATCAACAACTAAATTATACTTTTAATTTATTAAAAAATAGTTTAAAATAATTTTTTAATTTTTTTAAAAAAATACAAACATAAAATATACTATAAAATATATATTTTACTAGTTTGCATCATTTCAAAATTCAACACATATATGCCACTTTTTAGTGATTCAAGTTTAAAAATTAGATTAGTGTTGGCCATTTCCTTTATAAAGTGTGACACAACTTTGTGCTTTTACCCTCCTCCTTTTTGTTGTATTATTCTGGTAGGGATTGGTGTCTCTACTCTAGTGGGGATTGGTGCCTCCTATAGGTTGATGCCTATTGAATATTTTGGGGATTGGTGTCTCCAGTAGGTTGGTTCCTACTTCATTTTGTAAAATTTCCTTATTATATTTCTTCTTGTGAGAGCTTCTCATCATAGATTTTCCCATTTAGAGTTTCCACATAAAAAATGTTGTGTTATCTTGTGTAGTGCTTAATTTCTTTACTTACTAGCTTGTATGGTTCAGTTCTCTTCATATTGAAAAACTATATTAAAGTAATTGTGAAGGTTTCCAAAATTGTTGTAATTGTTTGGATCTACTAATTTACCCCCCTCCCAGTAGAATGTGTTCCCTTCAATTGGTATTAGAGATAGGTTCCTTTGAAAGATTTTAACATATTAAGGTAGATTCAGGATGGTACAAGATAGTTCTTTTGGAAATAAAGTACTAGTTTTTGATGGATCTAATTTTTCTTTTTGGAAAGTTAGGATGGAGTGACATCTAATGGCTTTAGGTATGGACTTATGGAATTTAATCATAGACCTGGGTATGAAATTCTTGATAACCCTCCTAGGGATCAGATTAGAAAGAGGGATTATGAAATCAATACTAAGGCTAGAAATTCTCTTTTACATCGTTTGACTAACATTGAGATTTCAAAGGTGATATATTGCAGAACAATAAAGGAAATATGGGAAATATTGGAAACTATCTATGAAGATGATGACAAAGTCAACTAAGTAAATTTCTAGACTTACAAAGCTCAATTTGAAGGTCTGAGGATGAAAGAAGATGAGAACTTAGCTACATCTATGCTTCGGGTTGAAGAAATTATAATCATATTTGAGGTGTTGGTGAAACTTTAGAAGAGGAGATTGTTGTAAAAAAGGTATGTAGATCCTTATGTAGAAGGTTTGATCCTAAAATTTCTACTATTGAAGAAGCTAAAGATGTGAATGATTTAAAGTTGATTGAGTTACATGGAACATTAACTTCATTTGAGATGAGATTTGATAATGAAGATTCTATAAGAAAATAATTTTATTTTAGAGTGTCTTTGAAGTAGGGTGGTCAAGATTTTGATTGTGGTTTAGATCAAGAAGAAGAAAAATTTGTTAGAAACCTGCAAAGAGATTTCAGTAAGTACAAAGGTAAATTACCTTTCAAATGTTTCAAATATGGAGATGTTGGTGTTGCAAATATGGTTTCCATGTTGGAAGATGAATTACTCTGAGAGGGTGGCTGAATCAGAGTAATGAGAAAATTTAACTTTTGTAACTTAAAATGCAGATATAAATGATGACTTTGAAAACAACTATGTGTACCCTCTTAACTTATAAAGTGAACTTTAACACAATAAATAACTTTTAATCAAAGTGACTTCACAAGCTACTTTCAAGCATAACATAAATTTTTCATATGAAAGTGATTGAACAATTCTCTGAATAATGCTTTAGATTCACAGAATTCTATGCACTTTATGACAGACTAAACATTCTTTTATAATAGATCAAACAACATACATTCATGATAGATTGAACTTTATACTTTGAACCCTTTTATAATGAAACATTAAACATGTATCAAAGCATTGCATGAAATTCTTTTGACACATGACATAATGAAAAAATTAAACAGTTAAGCACATGAGTTGAAACACAATTGCACAAATTTCAATACATAACACAATATTTTTCTAAGTGGAAAAACCCTCATGGGGTATAAAAACCACTTGTAAATTGATCTTTTTATTCATTCAAAAGAGCACCAACTTTGTTATAATGGTGGAGCACCAAATCAACACCAAAAATTTTGAAGCACCAACTTCAATAGGAGCACCAACTCCTTTACTAATTTTTTTTTGAAGCACCAACTTCAATAGGAGCACTAGATCCTTTACAAAAAAATTCAAATAGAAATGTAAACTATCAAGACTTTATAACTACATACTTGTGCAATCAAAAAATCTCAACAGAGTACAACAAAATAATTTTCAATGTAGCCTATCATAATTTGTACTATGTATAACAGTAAGCAATGTATAAACAACTAAAATTTTGAGTATTATCTCTATATGAAACCAAAGATATGATACAATATAAAACCTCTTTTTATTTTTTCTTACAATTGTAACTCTACAAAATCCCTTTCCAATCTCCCACCGAGCAATGGTAGAAAGCCACGCTTAAATAAACAATGAAATCTCTTAAAAAGCTTCCAAACCCCTGAGTTAAACTCGGGTTGTATCAAACTGAAAAAATAGTTTGAAATAACTACCTTTTATTTCCTTCAATCTTTTCAAGATAGATGTAAAGAATAAGTAATTGTATTTGTTTCCTTTATCTCTTTCATTTCATTCAAATAATAATGATCTAAATAAGATTTTACCTCATTAAGGTAGCCAAATGTCAAACAAAAAACTCATATAATTCACCAAGAATACCTTCATTTTCAGCTACAAGATAAACAACTGTCTTCCTAATTCTTTCTTCTTTGTCAGCTCCAGGTGGCATCCATTCTTTCTTCCTTCCATGTCGGCTAGGGTTTCTCAATTACCTTCTTCGAAAAGCTGAAACAAAACAATCATTTGGAGTTCAAACAAAACACAATCAATATGTTTTTAAGTTCGATATACCCATAAGGTTGTCGCTGCCAAGTTAACCTAACCACATGTTCATTATGGTCCATGTGAGTCATGAATACCACAATGTCATTATTTTCCCTCAACTGTCTAAGATAAAGTAATCCATACTTAATGATTAGGCTGACACAAAACAATGTCAATGTGAAATATATCATCGACTATCCAAGCTTAGTCAAGACCAACTTATAACTTAAGTCGAAATCAATGAAACTCAAAGACCAAACAAATAAGGTGTAGCCCGATGACTATGTGTAATGTGGTCGATATGCAAAGTGAATCCTAACCATCTTTTTTTAGCATTTACAAAGCATACAATGTCTTGTGAAACAATAACTTACCAATGCCAAAGTATCAAAGTTGATACAAGTAAGATGCCAATGTGATAACCAATAGCCATTTATATTTTAATCGCCAAAAGCCAATGTGTGTAATCATTTAAAACTTTAACCATAAGTCCTTGAAGCCCAATACATGTGACTTCATTTACCAATTGAAACCATAGGAGCCCGATCTCCTTTATAAATCATATCTTGGCTATGTGAAACAAAAACCACTGATGCCAAAGTATATTATTAAAATTTGATAACAAGGCCATGTCAAATATGAAGAGCTCAATAATTACAAAAGGAAAATACAATATGTCCCCTTGTGAAAGATTTTAACACCAAGCGAAGCCAAGTAAACCAATATAATGCAAGTGATAAAATATTGCATTGGTGAAATATTGAAACTCAAAGAACCAAGTGCCAATATAACTTGTAGATACCATTTTATAAACCTGTTACTAGCACCTGTGAATGTCAAAGTGAACAACTGTATTGCCAATGACAATCTCAAAACCTTTGCAGATATACATGTCATTGAACCAATAGCTGAATATATACATGAACACATGTGAGTCCCTATCAATGTAAGAACAGTGCCACACATATCAATGAAGAGCCAATGATATAAGTATATTGAAATAATATCACCTGAAAAAACATATCCATGATCACTACACATAATCACATGAAATTAGTATCAAGGATCAAGTAATCATCAAATGAGCAGAATATCATCAAAGCATTATAATGAACCAACTATGTATGTTCACTGAATATGCCAACTGAAATTCCAATAGCCAAAAATATCAAAGCCATGAATGATCACTAATGATGATGTATCATGTAGTACCCAAATCAACTGTCTATGAAGAAATCACATAAACAAAGCCTATTTTGACATCAAGGACAAAAAACCACAATAAGAGACCAACTAAAAGCCAACATTCCATTGCACCAAAAGATCAACCTATTAATGCCTAATACAACTACCAGAGTTAATGAATCCATGGGAGGTGGTTAAGCCATGTCACAAACCTGAGCACTGCATTACACAAACAAAGAGACCAAGGGTGCACACCTTGCAACAATCCCCCTAGTGCAAGTGAGGGGTTCAAACCCCTGACCCATTCTCTAATACCAATTGTTGCAAATATGGTTGTTGTTGCACCAAAATATTGACCTGTTAATGCCTGATGCAACCGCCAGAGTTAATAAATCCACAAGAGGTGGTTAAACCATGTCACAAACCTGAGTAGTACATTGCACAACACAAGGAGACCAAGGGTTCCCACCTTGTAAAAGTTGGACATTTTATAGGTAAAATTCCTCATAATAATACTAACAATGTTGATCAAAAGAATGGAAAGAAGTCTTTTTAGAGAATATTCAAAGGATAGAGAAAGCATAAGTTTTTATACTAATGAAGAAGAAGAAGAATATTCTATAGAAGATGATGATGAAGATGCATCCAGTGATGAAAATGGAAAATTTGTATTCATGCATTTTGAAACTATCATTGGTGATGTTGAAATGAGTTCTAGAGAAAAGGGTGAAGAAGAAGCAAATTTTATGGAGAATTTTGTGTGTCAAAAAAGAGATCAAGAAATTGAATATCATAATTGTAGAAGTAAGAATGAAAGAGAAGTTAGAAAAAGATCTGAAAGTTATAGAAAAGATGATTTTTGATTTACAGATTTAAGCAGAAGAAGCAAAAAGAGTTGAAGAAGTGTTGATAGAGAAGTTGTCAGCAAGAGACAAGGACTGTGAAAAGCTTGAGGAATATACTGTTACACCTAGAAAAAACCTTCAAAAAGTAAACCAATAGTTGTAGTTGAAGTTCAATAAAAGTACTGAAACCCTAGATCATATCTTGGAAGGTCAGAAAGTTTTACATGACCAATGGTATCAATTTTGGTAATCAGAGGAAAAAGGTGTAGAACAACAAGAGAAGTCTACTAAGGCAAGTTCGAAAGTGATAGGTTCCAGAAGTTCAAAATCAAAGACGACATCTATAAGTAATGGAAGCATGACTCATAATTATGGATTTGTTCAAGTGAAGAATAAAAGGTGGAGATCTAGAGGACAAGGATTCTGTACTAGGTTAAGTTTTTCTTTCTCTAGCTATTGTTTTAGTTATAATGATTATGGAAATAAGGTTGTGGTTTGTAGAAGAGTTCTGAAAAGAAGCAATTATTTTGTCAATAATAATACATTTGTGACTTTATTAAATTCTAATATCACATGTTTAAAGTGAAAACATTTTGGACATGCTACAAGGAACTACAAAAGAAATTTTGTGAGTTCCTCGTCATTGGAGAAAGGAAAGAATAACGTTCCAAAGAAAATTTGAAAGAAGGTTTCATAGGAGAAGAATTTTGAGAAGCCTTTGACTGCATAAAAAATATTACATGCTTAGAAGGAAAGGAAGAATTTATAGATTATTGATAATTATTGCTCTAATCATATGACTGGGAATAAAAGTAAGTTCATGAATATTCAATAATTTGAAGGTGGTTTAGTTACCCTTGGAAATAATTTTATTACTAAAATATTTAGTAAGGGTACATTAAGTCTTGATGGTGGTAAGACAAAGAAACATTATTTTTTGTATGTTGAAGGTTTAAAACATAATTTGTTGAGTTTCAGTTAGATGTATGATAAGTGATATTAGTTATCCTTTAGTGATGATATTGTGAAATAAAAAAAAAAATTATTTGTTCAAGTTGATTGTAGAAGGAAGTAGGACAAACATTGATATGTATCATCTCAGTGAGTTGAATGGAAAAAGGTGTCTCACTGCACAAAAGGATTAAACTTGGCTTTGGCATAGAAGGCTAGTGCATATAAATTTTGATGATATTATCAATGTTAGTTCAAAAAGGTTTGGTCTAGGATATGCAAGAATCAAGAAACCTCAATAAATAAGTTGTAAGTCATGCCATGAAGGAAATCATATAAGAAAATATCAAAAGAACAAGTACATTTTGCTTTATTATCAAAGATATAACCTAAGACATGGAAGAATAATTGAATCAAATCATGAAGAATGAAACTTGGGAGTTTTTCTCAAGGCTTTATGATAAAATTATGATTGGAACCATGTGGGTGTTCAAAAATTAGCTGAATGAAGTTCAGGTGAATTGACAAAAAATAAAGAAACAATTTTGTGTAAAGGTTATCCACAAGTTGAAGGTATAAACTTTGAGGAGATATTTGCTCTAGTAGCAAGACTAAAGGAAATCAACATGTTTCTAGCTCTATAGAACAGCTATAGTGTAGGAAAAAGTATCCCTTTTTCACACTTAATTTGGGAATAATTAATAATAAAATGAGCTTAATTATGCCTTAATTTAGTGTTGTAATAATGTTTTTCATATTCACATTGAGTTTAGGGCCCTTTTAAATTAAATGGACTTAATTGTGCCTTATTTTTGGTGTTGTAAAGTGTACCTTTACACTTTCACATTAATCTAGGGCTTTATTAATTAATTGAGGTTAATTAACCTTAATTAGCCCCTTTAATTAAAATCCAAGCCTAATTAAATGCAAATTCTAAGGGATAAAACCCGAAATTCATAAATGCCATTACACAACACTTAACTTTGGAAGATGTTTGTCCTAAGTAAGTGACCTAGGACCCATTCGCCATAGGTTGAATGTGTCATCATTTATATCTAGGGCCCTAATTTAACATAATGTTTAACATTGAGAAATGTGTGTCATAGGTAAGTGGCCTAGGACCCATTCACCCTATGGTGAATGGGTCCTCACTGGGACCTAGGAACCCCCTTTTAAAAATTTTTTTGGTGGCATTTCAATGATTTCAAATCTACAATTTAATGTTGGCTTGTGATATTTGAATTTTGAGAATTAATAATAAGATATATATAAATACAATGTTATTTCACTCAGTTCATCCTAAAATTTCAAGCTAAGATCTAAGAATTTCAAGAGAGAATTCCTAATAGAAAGTTCATGAGATCAAGAGAGAAATTCAAAAGCATTTTCAAGGCATTCAAGAGTAGATTTATAAAAGATTATTGTAGTATTTATTTTAAGATTCATTTCATCATGTCAAATATTTATTGCATCATGCATGTTGTTTGAGCTAATGCGCTAATTTAGAGTTCAAGATCTATGCAAGCATTCAAGGACATTTTTATACATCAAGTTTCATGATCAAGATCTACATTCATTCAGACCACTTCATGCTAGTTTGCAAATTTGTTATCCAAGGTTTCAAATAAGGTTTGGTGAGTTGTCACATAGATTTTTTTATTCATCATACCTTCATGCTTTTCTATTTATTTTCAAGGTTTAATTAAAAAAATCCTAACAAACAACATTTTTCTCTCTTTGATGTGTGATTACAAATTTTAGGTTGAGGATCCTTTAAAGAGAAAAATTGAAGAAAGTTGCAAAGTTGTCAAAGTTGCAAGAAAAGTTGTCAAATCATGGAAACTCCTCTACAAATTTATTTCTAATTGTCTGACAGTGAACACCTAGAATCTGGGAGTGCATACCTAGTAAAAGAGAACCTAAAAAGTAATTTTTAGAAACCCTAACAAAGACCCATTCACCATAGGGAAAATGAGTCCTCGGTGAGCTTGAACAGGTGACTTTTCATGAAAGTACACATCTTTTCCACTTTCTAGATCTGATTTTTGATTGTTGTTTCAGTCATATTTGATTACTATTCCTCACTTGTATTTTAGAGCATACATTTTGAATGAAATTGGGAAAATGGGTTCTTTGTGTTTCATTTCACACACATATTTTTCACCATTTCATTTTGGTGAACATATTTTCCTTTATTTCATTTTGGTGAACCTGACTTTGATCCTTGCATTTTTTGGTTTTGGAGTCCTTTCTCATCCTATATTTAGATCTTGCATTCATTTGCATCTCTTTGCATTGAATTAGGTCTCATTTAGGGTGTCGAGTTTTCATTCAACTTTGTGTTTCATTTAAGGGTTTTAGGATTGCATATTTTTCATTCTTTAAATATGAAAAGTACAAAAAAAAAATTCATCTTGCATATCATTTACATATCATTCATTTGCATTTGAAAATTGAAACAAAATTTTCATATCAAAATAGACTTTCTAGGTTGTCATTTTATCACATTGTGCACTTGCATTCAACATTAGTTTCATAGAAAATTAAAATTGAAACTTTTTGTATCAAACAATTATCTAGAAACTACTAAACTCCACTCCAAAATCTATAAAAAATTATTTCAAAATCCTCACCTAGGACCCATTCACCCTACAAAAATGAGTCCTTGATCAGGGTCACATTTTTATTTTCTGGGCATTAAAATATTTATTTATTCATTCCCAATTGTTATTTTCAAATCTTTGTTTCTATTTGTAGAATTTTTGTTTCACTAATTTGATTATATCTAGCTTAATTTGATAATTTAGTGCATTGTGTGATTTCAAAATTGCATTTACAAGACTTCATTTTCAGATTTTTGCATAGTGTAATAAAATAATTACCTTGTTTAGAATCTTAAAATTGCATTTACATATTACATTTTAGGACATTGCATTGCACTTTACCCTCTTTCCATTTTGGGTTGGCATTGAGTTTGTAAGACTTTTATGATCTTTCCAACTTGGTTTCCTATTAGCAATATTGTTGTGAGATGTATTTTGAGACTCATGTCATCCCACAATACACCATTCATTGTGGATCTTGGGTTTTCTAACTCTCTTTCTAATAGTGTTGATAATCAACCCCTATGGATCATAGCATGCATACCTCATTTCCAATGACTTCCTCAGTACCTACAACTAATGTGCATGGTGTTGTTCATGTACCATAGAAAAACATAAAAAGAATGGATGAAGCGCTAGAAAAGTTACAAGACTTTGTGCATAATGGAAACATGGATATAGGTATGTGTAGGATCATCATGGAAGAAACAAGACCTTAAGTGGCGATGAAAATTCAAAAAAATCAGAGTTAGACAACTTGACATAAAAATTTGAATAAGTTATCTATATTATTTCAAAAATATGTAAGTATAGAATTTGTAGCAAATTGAATGTAGTTTCCAAAACTTCTAGGTTTATTTTTAAAAAAAATCTATTTGGTGAAAATTTTAAATTTCATTGCAGTAGTACTTAAATTTCAGGGAAAAAATAAGAACTAGGTGTCTTTCTGACCACCCTAACCACAATAAAATGATAATATTTTTTTATAAGATTTTAGATATAAGTAGATGACTCATGTCCCGATGTGATGCATATTTTTTATCATTTTTTTCCAAGTAAATAATT
>VDFB02190028.1:0-23539 GCA_007258455.2 Sequoia sempervirens
GAGAATGGCTTAAGGGGATATGGAATCAATTATAAACTTTTATAAAATGACAATGAATTATTTAGTTTTATATTTATACTATCAATTAAATGTATCTAGAACTATATATAGTTACATGTCTCTAGATTTGAATTCCATTGTAATATATATAAGCATGTCCTCTCTTTTTTGTAATGCATCTAGTTTTGGGGGAGATGAAACAAAAAATGATATAAAACTTTAATTAGGAAATGACTAAAGACAAATATATATATAGACATGCATATGTGATAAATTTTTAACTACATATCGACTATCAATTATATATATATACAACTATATACATACTAATATTTATTTACTCTGTTGTACCATCTTCATTCTCTCTTTTTTGTAATGCATCTATGATTGTATCATGATCATCCATTTAAAGTTTCCATAACACTTTATTAGCAAGCCTTCCTTGATATCTAACTAGTTTTATATTGGTTGCCAAAATCAAATGTGAATAATGTATAATCTTCTTGTGTCTTTCATAATCTTCAAGTGCAAGCAAGCCATTCCTTCTTATCATATATTTTTAAAGCTAGGTTTTAATAGCAACCATAGAACCAATTGGATACTTAAAGCTTTCATCATCTACTCTAGGATGTACCAACTTATGTTTTCTCTCAACACATCTTTCTTAAGCTAGATATGGTCAAAACTTATGACTGAGTGAAATGGGCATTTTTTTCATAAGATGCTCACTACTTTTGGATTTGGGGAAGGTTGAATTGAATGGGTGATGAGATGTGTTATGTCAACTT
Source organism: Sequoia sempervirens (assembly GCA_007258455.2). NCBI lineage: Eukaryota > Viridiplantae > Streptophyta > Pinopsida > Cupressales > Cupressaceae > Sequoia > Sequoia sempervirens. The sequence continues at coordinate 789 of VDFB02190028.1, forward strand.
TCTATTATGTGTTGATTAATGGGGAACCGCCTTCTCTATTTGGAGCTTATCGAGGTCTCAAGCAAGGTGACCCCTTGTCTCCATACCTTTTTATTGTTATGGTAGAAAGCTTGGGGAGAATCTTGAAAGCCCATGTGAGGGTTGGTTTTATTCAAGGTTGGAATTGGGGTTATGGGTTTCCCTTCCAATCCCATTTAGAGTTTATGGATGATACAATGTTGTTGGGTGTTGCCACTATTCATGAGGCAACCAACTTCAGGCATGGTCTAGATATCTACCTTGCTTCTTTAGGTTAGAAAATAAATGAAGATAAGTGCTATATTTTTTTCTTTAATAATCCACCTAATGTTTAGTCAAGAATTGCATGTATCCTAAGATTTCAAATTGGGGCTCTTCCTTTTGTATATTTGGGTATCCCTCTCTTTGTTGGTCCCTTTCCTAGTAGGACTTGGAAGAATGTGTATGATAAGTTCAGAGAGAAAGTTAGTCATTGGACCTATGGATGGTTGTCTTCTGCTAAGAGAGTTTTATTGTGTGGACTAACCCTTGCATGTGTTCAATACAATTTATTCCTTCTTTATCAACTATTTGTAGCAACTTGTGGTATCGAGTCACTTCAACAAGGGTTTCATACCTAAGATAACTTTATCTTATGTTATTCCATTTATTATACTCATTATTATTTACTTTTCCTCTATGCCTCTAAGAGCACATGATATAAATTCCATTTCCTTCATTACTGTTGTGGAGGTGAGAATACCAAGGGTTTGAATAAGGAAAACTCCTATACAACACAACCTTTTCCCTCTTTTATGTGTCCATATCTAGATCCAAAACTTTTAAAAATGAAAGGTTGCAAAAGGATAGAGCAGACTATAATTGAGTAACCTAACTTTTTAACAACCCAAAACTCTAAGACTAGTGTGCCCCATACCCCTATCCATCCAATTTAGGTTGTGATCATTTGTATTTTCATATTAGGGATTATATTAATTAGGTTAATTTGATCACACTCATCAAATTTCTCCTCTTTGCAATAAGTTAATATAACCTAGGTAGATTGGCTCTCCTTTGAGGTAGTTAGCCAATCATAAAACCCCTCTTGGTTTGTGTTTCAATGTTAAACATGAAGAAAAGCTTGATCCAACCTAAGTTACTAGTTAGATCTAGGATCTCTTTTCCCATTTAATAGCTAGATAGATTTTGATACCAAATAAAACGAAGTATGAAAATTTTCCATAATTAAACCTACATGAAGAGTGTCACAAGTGATTTGATCTACACAATTTCCAATAATATTTTGAAATAATAACCAAAATAAATACTAAGAGCGCAATACCACAATAAAAAAAATACACAATAGAATGAGACACAATATAACCTAGGAAAATATTTTTGGGAAAAACCAAATCTTCAAATCTCTAAACTAATATATTATTTAACAATTGAAAAAAAAATATGGAGCATTTGAGAGTGGCGATGAGCAGGAAATGAGCGGGAGGTAGCAGTTTGTGTTCTGCAGACCACGATGGTAGCAGTGAGGATGAAGTTCTAGATGGAGGCTTCTCGATTGTTGTGAGGCTTGAGGGTCTTTCGTTCACTTGGGAAATCACATGTTGGCTCTTTTTTGTTTGCTTTTTCTTTGGACTGTAAGGCAGGAATGGCCATGGAGGAGGAACTTTGTTCTCTACATAAGGTTTTGGAGGTGTAGTTGTGGTCAGTTATGATGGGTTATGGCTTGCAAAACAACTACCCCATATGCTACCACAATCCCTTGTTGTGAGGGGTGAGCTTGTTGCTTTGCTTGGTGTGGTTTCTTTTGTTTGGGGTTTTACTAGTGCTTGGTTGGTTATGGTTGTGCCTATTGGTGTTTCAGTTTCAAACTTTATTGTTGGTATTTGGGGGTTAAAATCTTGGCCCTATCCTATTTGGAGGCACTTGTGGGGTAAAAATTTCTATGTTCTAGTGCAGCCTCTTAGGTGTTTTTGTGTTGTTGGTTTTCTAGCCTCGGGTTGTATTTTTTTGTGTGTGGTTCCTTTTGTGGTGTTATGGTTGTTTGCTTTTGGGGGCTTGTTGCTTCCTACATTCCTTAAGTTCCCTTGCTCTTGGAAGATCTATGTTGTTGGGCCCTCTAGAGTTTGGAGGGTTTTGTCCCTTTTGGGTTAAATTTGGGCTCTCATATGTGTTGCTCCCATTGTTGGGGAGGGGTTTTGTGGGCTTGAAGAGGGTGGGCCTTCTACTTTCTCTATTATGAAGTTGTTTCTAGGTGACCTTTGGTTTGTGGTCCTCCTGAAGTTGGTTTTGGGTATTTATCTGTTGAGGGATAAGTTGTTGTTTGGGTTGAAGGCCCCTGTGTTCCTAGGCTCTTTTTTTAGTATGTTATGTGTTTACAAGACTGGTGGCTTATGTCTTTTTTTTTTTGAGGAGCATAGTGATCTTGTCGACTGAGTTTCTTAAAGCTCAATTGATTTGGCTCTTTCCTTTGGTGGCTAAAGTGCATTCTCCCTCTCTAGTGGTTCAGTACCTTGCCTTCCCAAAGGGGGTTGTGACTTCCCTTCCTTTTGAAGCTTTTCCTCTAAATCTATAGTTGATGTCTTCTATGGAGGTGTAGACTACTCCTATTGAGGCAGATCCATCTTCTATTGAGGTGGAGGTAGGTGTTGTTGGTTTGGTGGGGATTTTTCTCTTCTACTAGTTCCTATTGAGATGGAGCATGTGTGGGAAAAAGAGTGATGGCTTTGGAGGGTCGGGCTCTCATTTCCTCCTCTCCTATAGAAGGGAGTTCCCTCCTATTAAGGTGGAGTTGGGGTTGGTGACTTTGGTAAGGTGCTATTGCATTTTGGCTGATGTGCTCCAGTGGTCCAATGTGTTCTATAACACCCCTATTGAGGTGGGGTTTATTGGATCTACTGGCATTTTGGGTCCCATCAAATAAGGATTATGAGACATAATCTCTAATTCTTTCTTATAGATCTAATATATTTGGTAGGATGTGATATCAAATGAAATAAAATATGCAAAAACTTTCATAATTAACTCTACATGAATACCACAATAAACAGCCACACAATAGAATGAGACATAGATATATCCTAGGGAAAAACTTTTGGAAAAAATCCAATCTCCAAGACTCTAAACTAATGTATTAATCAACAATTAAACAAATTGCAATACTTGCAAACATCAAACTCTTTCAAGAGATCTCTACCCACACTCAGAGGAATCAAGCACAAGATGGTGGATAACATCCTACCCAAGCCCTCTATAAGCAATAGAGAAAAAATAGAAAATTTTAGTAGAAGATTCCAAACCACCTTGCCACCAATAATTAATGCCCCAACAAAAATAATCATTGCATAAAATTGACCCCCAAGTTTGTCACTAGAACCAAGTGATAACATGTGATTGCACATTCTCCAAGGCAACCCCTTTGATTTCTCTAAACTTCGTACCAAGCATTCAAGATTGCAACATATAAGCCGAACGATTAAATGCTTATAGAATATTAAAAGCATTTTATAAGACCTCAAAAATATTAAATTCACTCACACAATGAGACCACTTGACTATGTTCACTAAACCATGACCCCTCAATGTGCTATCTACATTAACATGTACAATGTCGCAATATGAGCTTCATTAAGGAAATATTGTCCAATCCTAATATATGACATTCCATTTCAACATGAACTACAATATTACAATATAAAAGATATTTCATGCAAATTGTTAACATCTTCCCAACAAATCAAGTGCGTAGGTGTAGGACATTTCTAATTTCTCAAACTCAGTCCTAATTCCCAAACTTGACAACATATAAATTCCAAAAGAAGGAACAAACCATCACCATTTATTCTTGATTGATCCTAAAACATCCAATTTTTAATATCATTCCAAATTACATTCACTCTTTAATAATCAAATTAAATACACATTTTTATTTTTAAAAAAATCCAAAAATATTTACTCATTTGCTAGTCTAAGTTACTTATATAAATCTTATATATCTAAGCAAAATCAAAAGAATGAACATTTTTGTTTACACATATGTATATCCCTTCACAAAGACATCATAGATTAACTTTATTTAGAAATACCATATATCCCACGCACAAAGAATCTGACAAATAGACGTGCTAAACTTTCCTGTCGCCTGGCTGAATTGACAATGGCCTTATTTTTAACCCTTCCACTATCATGATAGTGACTACCAACGTAGAGGGAAAAAAGATCCACAAAAGAGTAAATTCAGAAGCGTTAGGTTGACGTTAATTTCGTTTTGCTCTTATTCAGGTTGCATCATCAGAAGAAATCAACTTTATCTTTGCATTGCACAAGCAATAAGATTATTTAATTACCATGTAAACTTTGCCACCAATTAGAAAGGATTACATAAGCTAACAATTCCACGTCAAAGTTTGAATATGAAAAATATCATGCAAAGGACATTCAAGGAAATTGCAAGGAAATTGCAGAGAAAAATGGAAATAGGTTCCAAGGATGACTGGACACCTACTTTTAGCTCTATTTCAAGGATTCAGTCTCTACTGAAAACATGTTTAACACATAGAACTTATGTCCTAATAGAGATGGGGAGATCAGCCTTGAAAGTGGAAACAGTGATAATAGATGGAAGCAGACTCATGTACTCTGCACTACACTTGTGCTCTTCACTCTCCAATTCATCTGAGCTAGTTCGCAGATAGTTGGAGAAATCTGAGCCCACATTGTTGGACACAATGATAGTTCCTTTCCCAATCATTCCTCTCTCCTTAAGCACCCAGAAATCTGACAAGTAACATTGCTTGGAGTGATCCATCAAAAGAAAATCAAAGTGTGGAACCCCTTCGTCCTCTAAGATCTCACACAAGTCCTCCACTTTGTCACTTAGAGTTCCTTCCATGACTTCCACCTTTGATGCAAGCCCTGAGACCAAACCAAACCAGAAAAAAGGAAACAAATGTTAAAAGACAGTAGTTCCACTATAGTTTCAAATGAAAGAAAGTGTCTAAGAGAAAACCCCTGTTTGATCTCTGGGGGTTTTAGGAAAATTCACCGTCACCAATTCATTGTCAACAAATTCACCTCTAATAATTCATCATCATGACAAATTCATCTTGTGAAAAATTCACCGCCAACAATTCATGACAGTGAATTTTCCATGAAATGAATTTGTCAGGACGATGAATTGTTGGAGGTAAATTTATTGACAGTGAATTTGTCTAAAGCCTCTTTGAAAATGAATTTGCACTTTCAAATATTGTCAGCATCCTCATGCTTACAATACGAGCCAAATCAAAAGAAAAATTACAATAACTTACCTGCATGATGTATCATTGCTTTGGCAACATTGCAATTATTTGGATTCATTTCAATAGAGATCAGCTTGCTGGCAGGCTTTGTCATCTTGGAAGCAATTCGAATGGCAGAATACCCACAATAAGCTCCCACCTCTAAGGCCAATTTGGGACCACATCTCTGCACTGCAGATTCCAGAATGGAACCCTTCTGCTTGCCAATGTTCATCATCCAAACACTTTGAGTGTACTCATCAATGGCACCCAACACAGCCTGTGCATTTCCTTCCTCTGCCTTGTTAAGAACATAGTGAAGGAGGGCTGTTTCCCTGCCATCAGGGGACTGCCCTGTGAGCCTTGCCTTCTTGCTGGACACAAACACAAAGTATGACCACAGCCTTGACAGCATCTGTGGAACCATCATTCTAGTCCTATTGATGAAACAAATTTCGAAGGAAGAACAATATTGATATAGTATATATGCTTCAAAAGAAAGCTGTAAGAAAGCTAAACTTAATAAATATGATGGGCAAATGGTAAATAGATCTTGTGATATAGTTCTTAACTCGCTTGCAATCCATATTTATAAGGGAAAGATTGTGCATATGTGTGATTTGGGATTCCATATTCTTATATATATTTATTTTTTGCGTGCAAAAGAGAATAAGTATACCGATGGACTAAGTTATTCCTCTGTTAGACGGACCAGGAGAAGGTGCCTACACTAATAGTCAAAAGAGATTTGAATCGACGGCAATCAAGATGTTTTGAGATAATATTCCACCACATGGTTTCTTCGTATCAGCTTGTGGTGGGGCCTAGTAGGGTTCATGTAACCTTGTTTGTGAGTTTAGAGACTATGAACAAAAGTGTCCGCTGGAATTTGAGTAGTTGTTCTGCACATGGTTTCACATATCCTTTTAATGGGATGGTATTAATATAATTTTATATTGATAAGTAACACAAGCTCATTTCCTGATCTATCATCATTTTCTAATTACACATTTTTTTTTGAGTTATCGTCTTCAATCTCTACAATGTTTGATGTTTAATGTTGTTAAGGAAGTTTCAATTCTTTTTTTTAATAGTGGTACAAGTTGTATTTCTATATTATCTTTTTATCCTCTTTGACAAATCTCTTGGTGATTACCACCATCATTTATTCAATATTATATACATTAGTTTATCAATTCTTGTAGACATAGGATTTAATATTTATAGATATTTCAACATTTTGTTCTCTATTTTAGATGCATTTAGGCTAAGCATGCATACACACATTTTCCTATTTCTATTTGACTTCCCATTGAGGTTGAAAGACCAAACTAGGAGCTTGACCATTCTTGGAAAGCTCCAAAGTAGTCCCAACCATTTTGCATGTTCTAGCTACAAATATTTGGAAGACTACAACCCAATATAGGTTTTATTCTCTCTTTTCATTTTTTTTCTAATTTCATTATTTCATATGTTCTAATTAGTCTAAATTCACATTTATATCATTTGGTCTCCTCTTGTTTGCTCATTTTTCTCTTGTTTCATATTGCGTATGTGGGTTTGAAATTTTGTGAGTACTTTGAATTGCAACTTTTTTGGACAACAATTTGAGACTAGGATGACATGTAAGAATGACTACAAGACATCACATAGATTTTGGAACATCAAGATAGTGTCTTGGACAATTAGCTCCATCCTCTAGTGCCAAGTTCCCTTTTCTCTAGTATATCTATTTCTATATCCAACTTATCATTATAACACTTCTATTTTATGTACATTCTAAATCCTTTTTAATTCTCTCATCATTTTATTTAATGTAATCTAGAAGTTAGACTATTTAATTTGTTCTAGTTCCCCTAATCTAGGAATGGAAACAGCTTGCAACCTAAAATTACACATGCTTAACTAAAATTAAATTAAATTCTTATACTAGCTATAAGGAAAGTAAATTCATCTAACTATTGATATCAAAGAAAATTAATTTTTAATAAAAATTATTTTTCTTTAATTATCTACTACACACAATTAGAAAGGAAATATATTTTAACCAAAAAAACAGTAAGTACAATAAAGAATCTACTAAATAGATAGGTCACATACACACAACAAAATGGAAAAATCACATAACAAACTAATCTAACAAATAGAAAAATCAAATAATAGATTAAGCTACAAAATATCATATTATGTCTTCCTTTGGTAGGGTGAGTGGGCACTTGCCTATCCCATGGAAATATATTGAACTCCTTAAATAGTACAATCAAATGCTTGAAACTCAAATATTCTTCATTGATAACAATAATTGTATTCTCTATTAATAAAAATATATTAACTGTCATGTTCCAATTGTGAATGATTATCTTCTAACTATTTTTTAGAGATTAGTAGGCTTATTTGTTTCAAGAAGATCTATTAGTCTTCTTGTAGAAATCATTTCTTAGCTTGAATATTCCTACAACCCAACCATCATGCTTATGTAGATTCATGATGGTTGTGACTCCTATTAGGAACCCTAAGTTTGAAAGATAATTTCCAATCCATAGATAGATTTCTTGTAATTAAACAATTCATATTGTAACTCAACTAGCATTCTCAAGAAATATAGGCATGTTGCTCATGTAGTTACATGTTTTATATTTTATATGGAAGCCTTCTCCATATATAGTTATATGTCCTTTTTCTAATCCTTCTACTAACTAGTATGCTAATATCCCTTCATGATTGGTTTTAAAGATGGAATTATGTTGCACCTTAAAGGCTTTGTATTGTCCTATGTGGAACTCCATTTCCATATATATAATGACTAGTGTCACATGAACTATTAATGTGGGAGCATCGAAGGTGTAAGAGCAATCTTGCATCCCCAAAAAAAGTTGTTTATTTTTATTTTTCTTAGGTTTTGTGAATAAATTTGCAATAAGGCCTAAAAATGGCAAGGTTATTATTTTTAATAAATTGAAATGGGCTAAAAGCAAGAAGTTGGGTCCACGAAGAAGGGAAGTTTCATCCAAAACAAAAAAAACACAGGAAACACATACGTTTTTAAAAAATGTGTATGTGCTTTGGATCAGGTACCTGAGCCTAAATTTGAATTTGTTGTATTTAGATTCAGGTACACACCCAGAAATGCATACACATTATTGAAAGCTATTTCATTTTTTAAATAAATGACTATGTTATTCATTTTCTCACTGTAGTTTGGCCAACGACCTTAAGGAAGAGATAATTTTGCATACACATTTTTGAATGCCGATTTCAACCTAATTTTCATTGCCACCTCCTCTCATCGACACAACCGACCTCAATGACCTCCAAGTTGGTTGAATTCTGCTCTTTTTCTAATTTATATCTTGCATTTTTGTTATGTAATTGTTATTTAGTTTTTATTTATTTAGTTTGTTTTATGTTGAATATTTTATTGTTTTTAAATTATATTTGTAACCAAAAACATCAACCAAACCAAAAATGTTAAATTGAAAATTGAAAACCATAAAATATATACCTAAATTAACTAGAATTTAACCTAAATTTGACACAAAACTTAGAAATCAAAACCATAAACCCTAGGTTCCAAAAAACATAGACCTAAAAACTAAAACCCTTAATGCTAAGACCTAAACCCTAAAACCTAAACCGAAAACCCTAAACCCTAAAACCTAAACTTAAATTAGATTTATAATGTCTAGATTTGTTGTCTTTTTACTATCCCTCAAATCACATATAATCCCTAAATAAGTCTATTTATAATGTCAAAGAAATAATAACTTGTTTCAAATATGGTCTTAATAATATTTATTAGTGAGCCCAAGATTGCATTTGTAATACCTTTTATCACTCCTAATCCTTATTCTCCACCTCTAACAAATCTTCAAATACTTGGTGTGTTCACTTTTCCAAGTCCTTGTTCAATTTCTTTAGCAATATTCACCTATGTTCATAATCTTTATGCTTATGTGCACAACAAGTCCCTAAAATTTGTATCTATGTCCCTATACATACCTCTAAGGAAATCAAAACCAAGTATCAAATTTCATCAAAATAGGCTTGGAAAGTACAATTTACCACTCAATTTTAACCTTGCAAGGAAAATGAAACCATATGGTTACTAGAATTCAACACAAAACCAATTGAATAGACATGATTTAATAAAATTAAGCTCTCTATCATAAAATAAATTTTATATGAATATGCTTGTTGGCTCTAATTCTCAAAATCAATTTTATTGCAATAAAATTTCAAGGTTCATGGTCTGTAATAGACAATGAAAAGGAATGGACAATTTATAATTTTATATATTCCTCTTCATGGACCTAATACTTAAAACTTTCAAAAGTGACAACATTTGAGACTTATAAATATTTCTATCAAATATATAATAACAAAACTTGAGAAACTTTTGAAATAGTCATGATTATCTTCTCAAACTAGTAAGGAAATATAGGCTAGTTAAGAAAAACAACTTTAGAAATTTAGTCAGAAATTAAACCAAAATATCACCTTCCCAAAATCACACAATCATGAAATGCCAACAATAAATTATGATCAAGTAGCTCATTAAATTATACTTAATACATTTATAAGTTTTTCCACTTGTCAAATCAATGAAGTAGGACCTTGATATTATTATTTAAAGATTTTAAATTAGACCATTGTGTTGAAATAAAAATTTAAGATAAAGTGAGAATTTAATCAAGGGTATGTACATGACTTTAATTGTATAATTTAATGTACATGTCATAGGGGAGGCTGTAATTGTTTGTACAAATTCTACAACATAAACTAGTCTAAATTTTCATGCTATGGATTTTTTAATGCTTTAAATTGAATGTGTCTTCAAATGAAATGTATTTTGAATTTTTGCATGTTCAATGTGATTTATAACTTTCAAATTGTGTACATTATTTAATTAGTTTGTTGACATATATTTTTTAATTGTTTAATGCAATTGCCATTTCATTGAACATGTAGCTTGAATTTAACATAGAGGATTTTTCCTAATGAATAGCCTGAAGATCCCATACATCCACTTTTTCGACCACAACAAAACCCCACACCGAAGAGGATGAGTTAAGGGGAATTAATAGAGAGACTTAAGGGATGCAAGAGGATGGATTAAGGGTAGATATACAAGGATATGGCTTAAGGGGTCCTAAGAGGATGACTTAAGGGGTGTTGAGAGAGTGCCTTAAGGGGATGCAAGAGGATGGATTAAGGGGTCCTAAGAGGATGGCTTAAGGGGAATTAATAGAGAGACTTAAGGGGATGCAAGAGGATGGATTAAGGGTAGATATACGAGGATATGGCTTAAGAGGTCCTAAGAGGATGGCTTAAGGGGTGTTGAGAGAGTGACTTAAGGGGATGCAAGAGGATGGATTAAGAGTAGATATACAAGGACATGGATTAAGGAGTCCTAAGAGGATGGCTCAAGGGGAATTAACAAAGAGACTTAAGGGATGCAAGAGGATGGATTAAGGGTAGATATACGAGGATATGGCTTAAGGGGTCCTAAGAGAATAGCTTAAGGGGTGTTGAGTGATTGACTTAAGGGGATGAAAGAGGATGGAAAAAGGGTAGATATACAAGGATATGGATTAAGGGGTCCTAAGAGGATGGCTTAAGGGGAATTAATGGAGAGACTTAAGGGGATGCAAGAGGATAGATTAAGGGTAGATATATGAGGATATGGCTTAAGGGGTCCTAAGAGGATGGATTAAGGGGTGTTGAGAGAGTGACTTAAGGAGATGCAAGAGGATGGATTAAGGGTATATATACGAGGACATGGATTAAGGGGTCCTAAGAGGATGGCTTAAGGGGAATTAATAGAGACACTTAAGGGGATGCAAAAGGATGGATTAAGGGTACATAAGAGGATGGCTTAAGGGGTCCTAAGAGAATGACTTAAGGGGATTTGAAATCAATTATAAATTTTTTATAAAGAATTATTTAGTTTTTTATTTATACTATCAATTAAATGTATCTAGAACTATATATAGTTGCATGTCTCTAGATTTGAGTTCCATTGTAATATATATGCATGTACTCTCTTTTTTGTAATCCATCTAGTTTTGGGAGACCTGAAACAAAAAATGATATAAAACTTTAATTAGGAAATGACTAAAGACAAATATATATATAGAAATATATATGTGATAAAATTTTAACTATATATCGACTATCAATTAAATATATATACAACTATATACTTACCTATACTTATTTACTCCATTGCACCATCTGCATCCTCTCTTTTTTGTAATGCATCTATGATTGTCTCATGATCATCCACTGAAAGTTTCCATAACACTTTATTAGCAGGCCTCCCTTGATATCTAACTAGTTTTATATTGGTTGCCAAAATCAAATGTGAATAATGTATAATCTTCTTGTGTCTTTCATAATCTTCAAATGCAAGCAAACCATTCTTTCTTATCCAATATTTTTGAAGCTAGGTGTCAACAACAACCATAGAACCAGTTGGATACTCAAAGTTTTCATCATCTACTCTAGGATGGACCAACTTGTGTTTTCTCTCAACACATCTTTCTTAAGCTAGATATGGTCAAAACTTATGACCGAGTGAAATGGGAATTTTTTTCATAAGATGCTCTCTGCTTTTGGATTTGGGGAAGGTTGAATTGAATGGGTGATGAGATGTGTTATGTCAACTTCCTATTATGTGTTGATTAATGGGGAACCATTTTCTCTATTTGGAGCTTCTCAAGGTCTCAGGAAAGGTGACCCCTTGTCTCCTTACCTTTTTATTGTTATGGCAGAAAGCTTGGGGAGAATCCTGAAAGCCCATGTGAGGCTTGGTTTATTCAAGGTTGGAATTGGGGTTATTGGTTGCCCTTCCAATCCTATTTAGAGTTTATGGATGATACGACATTGTTGGGTGTTGCCACTATTCATGAGGCAACCAGCTTCAAGCATGGTTTAGATATCTACCTTGCTTCTTTAGGTTAGAAAATAAATGAAGATAAGTGCTCTATTTTTTTCTTTAATAATCCACCTAATGTTTATTCAAGAATTGCATGTATCCTGAGATTTCAAATTGGGGCTCTTCCTTTTGTGTACTTGGGTATCCCTCTCTTTGTTGGTCCCTTTCCTAGTAGGACTTGGAAGAATGTGTTGGATAAGTTCAGAGAGCAAGTTAGTCATTGGACCTATGGATGGTTGTCTTCTGCTAAGAGAGTTTTGTTATGTGGACTAACCCTTGCATGTGTTCAATACAATTTATTCCTTCTTTATCAACTATTTGTTGCAACTTGTGGTATCGAGTCACTTCAACAAGGGTTTCATACCTAAGATAACCTTATCTTATGCTATTCCATTTATTATAGTCATTATTATTTACTTTTCCTCTATGCCTCTAAGAGCACATGATATAAATTCCATTTCCATCATTACTATTGTGGAGGTGAGAACACCAAGGGTTTGAATGAGGAAAACTCCTATACAACAGAACCTTTTCCCTCTTTTATGTGTCCATATCTAGATCCAAAAAATTTAACAATGAAAGGTTGCAAAAGGACAGAGCAGACTATAATTGAGTAACCTAACTTTTGAACAACCCAAAACCCTAAGAATAGGGTGCCCCATACCCCTATCCATCCAATTTAGGTTGTGATCATTTATATTTTCATATTAGGGCTTATATCAATTAGGTTAATTTGATCACACTCATCAAATTTCTCCTCTTTGCAATAAATTAATAGAACCTAGGTAGATTGGCTCTCCTTTGAGGTAGTTAGCCAATCGTAAAACCCTTCTTGGTTTGTGTTTCAATGTTAAACTTGAAGAAAAGCTTCATCCAAGCTAAGTTACTAGTTAGATCTAGGATCTCTTTTCCCATTTAATAGCTAGATAGATTTTGATACCAAATAAAAGGAAGTATGAAAAAATTCCATAATTAAACCTACATGAAGAGTGTTACAAGTGATTTGATCTACACAATTTCCAATAATATTTTGAAATAATAACCAAAATAAATACTAAGAGTGCAATACCACAATAAACAAACTACACAATAGAATGAGACACTCCCAATATAACCTAGGAAAATATTTTTGGGAAAAACCAAATCTTCAAATCTCTAAACTAATATATTATTTAATAATTGAAAAAAAAATATGGAGCATTTGAGAGCAGCGACGAGCAAGAAATGAGCGGGAGGTAGTAGTTTGAGTTCTACAAACCACGATGGTAGCGGTGAGGATGAAGTTATGGATGGAGGTTTCTCGGTTGTTGTGAGGCTTGAGGGTCTTTTGTTCCCTTGGGAAATCACATTTTGGCTCTTTTGTTCTACTTTTGTCTTTGGACTATAAGGCAGGAATGGCCATGGAGGAGGAACTTTGTTCTCCACATAAGGTTTTGGATGTGTAGTTGTGGTCAGTTATGATGGGTTCTGGCCCGCAAAACAACTACTCCGTGTGCTACCATAGTCCCTTGTTGTGAGGGGTGAGCTTGTTTCTTTTCTTGGTGCGGCTGCTTTTGTTTGGGGTTTTACTAGTGCTTGGTCTCTTATGGTTGTGCCTATTGGTGTTTTGGTTTCAAACTTTGTTGTTGGTATTTGGGGGTTAGAATCTTGGCTTTGTCCTATTTGGAGGCACTTGTGGGGTAAAAATTTCTATGTTCTAGTGCAACCTCTTAGGTGTTTTCTTGTTGTTGGTTTTCTGGCCTTGTCTTTTTTGGTGTGTGGTTCCTTTTTTAGTGTTGTGGTTGTTTGCTTTTGGGGGCTTGTTGCTCCCTATGTTCCTTAAGTTCCCTTGCTCTTGGAAGATTTATGTTGTTGGGCCCTTTGGAGTTTGGAGGGTTTTGTCCTTTTTGGGTCAAATTTGGGCTCTCATATTTGTTGCTTCCATTGTTGGAGAGGGGTTATGTGGGCTTGAAGAGGGTGGGCCTTCTGCTTTCTCTATTATGAAGTTGTTTCTAGGTGACCTTTGGTTTGTGGTCCTTCTAAAGTTGGTTTTGGGTATTTATTTGTTGAGGGATAAGTTGTTGTTTGGGCTGAAGGCCCCTGTGTTCCTAGGCTCTTTTCTAAGTATGTTAAGTGTTTACAAGACTGGTGGCTTATGTCTTTTTTTTTTTAGGAGTATAGTGATCTTGTGGGGTGAGCTTCTTAAAGCTCAATTGATTTGGTTCTTTCCTTTGGTGGCTAAAGTGCATTCTCCCTCTCTAGTGGTTTAGTACCTTGCCTTCCCAAAGGGGTTTGTGACTTCCCTTCCTTTTGAAGCTTTTCCTCTAAATCTATAGCTGATGTCTTTTATGGAGGTGTAGACTACTCCTATTGAGGTAGAGCCATCTTCTATTGAGGTGGAGGTAGGTGTTGTTGGTTTGGTGGGAGTTCTCTCTTCTACTAGTTCCTATCGAGATGGAGCATGTGTGGGAAAAAGATTGATGGCTTTGGAGGGTCGGGCTCTCATTTCCTCCTCTCCTATAGAAGGGAGCTCCCTCCTATTAAGATGGAGTTCGGGTTGGTGACTCTGGTAAGGTGCTACTGCATTTTGGCTGATGTACTCCAGTGGTCCAATGTGCTCTCTAACACCCCTATTGAGGTGGGGTTTATTGGATTTGCTGGCATTTTGGGTCCCATCAAATAAGGATTATGAGACATAATCTCTAATTCTTTCTTATAGATCTAATATATTTGGTAGGATGTGATATCAAATGAAATAAAATATGCAAAAACTTTCATAATTAACTCTACATGAATACCACAATAAACAGCCACACAATAGAATGAGACATAGATATATCCTAGGGAAAAACTTTTGGAAAAAATCCAATCTCCAAGACTCTAAACTAATGTATTAATCAACAATTAAACAAATTGCAATACTTGCAAACATCAAACTCTTTCAAGAGATCTCTACCCACACTCAGAGGAATCAAGCACAAGATGGTGGATAACATCCTACCCAAGCCCTCTATAAGCAATAGAGAAAAAATAGAAAATTTTAGTAGAAGATTCCAAACCACCTTGCCACCAATAATTAATGCCCCAACAAAAATAATCATTGCATAAAATTGACCCCCAAGTTTGTCACTAGAACCAAGTGATAACATGTGATTGCACATTCTCCAAGGCAACCCCTTTGATTTCTCTAAACTTCGTACCAAGCATTCAAGATTGCAACATATAAGCCGAACGATTAAATGCTTATAGAATATTAAAAGCATTTTATAAGACCTCAAAAATATTAAATTCACTCACACAATGAGACCACTTGACTATGTTCACTAAACCATGACCCCTCAATGTGCTATCTACATTAACATGTACAATGTCGCAATATGAGCTTCATTAAGGAAATATTGTCCAATCCTAATATATGACATTCCATTTCAACATGAACTACAATATTACAATATAAAAGATATTTCATGCAAATTGTTAACATCTTCCCAACAAATCAAGTGCGTAGGTGTAGGACATTTCTAATTTCTCAAACTCAGTCCTAATTCCCAAACTTGACAACATATAAATTCCAAAAGAAGGAACAAACCATCACCATTTATTCTTGATTGATCCTAAAACATCCAATTTTTAATATCATTCCAAATTACATTCACTCTTTAATAATCAAATTAAATACACATTTTTATTTTTAAAAAAATCCAAAAATATTTACTCATTTGCTAGTCTAAGTTACTTATATAAATCTTATATATCTAAGCAAAATCAAAAGAATGAACATTTTTGTTTACACATATGTATATCCCTTCACAAAGACATCATAGATTAACTTTATTTAGAAATACCATATATCCCACGCACAAAGAATCTGACAAATAGACGTGCTAAACTTTCCTGTCGCCTGGCTGAATTGACAATGGCCTTATTTTTAACCCTTCCACTATCATGATAGTGACTACCAACGTAGAGGGAAAAAAGATCCACAAAAGAGTAAATTCAGAAGCGTTAGGTTGACGTTAATTTCGTTTTGCTCTTATTCAGGTTGCATCATCAGAAGAAATCAACTTTATCTTTGCATTGCACAAGCAATAAGATTATTTAATTACCATGTAAACTTTGCCACCAATTAGAAAGGATTACATAAGCTAACAATTCCACGTCAAAGTTTGAATATGAAAAATATCATGCAAAGGACATTCAAGGAAATTGCAAGGAAATTGCAGAGAAAAATGGAAATAGGTTCCAAGGATGACTGGACACCTACTTTTAGCTCTATTTCAAGGATTCAGTCTCTACTGAAAACATGTTTAACACATAGAACTTATGTCCTAATAGAGATGGGGAGATCAGCCTTGAAAGTGGAAACAGTGATAATAGATGGAAGCAGACTCATGTACTCTGCACTACACTTGTGCTCTTCACTCTCCAATTCATCTGTGCTAGTTCTCAGATAGTTGGAGAAATCTGAGCCCACATTGTTGGACACAATGATAGTTCCTTTCCCAATCATTCCTCTCTCCTTAAGCACCCAGAAATCTGACAAGTAACATTGCTTGGAGTGATCCATCAAAAGAAAATCAAAGTGTGAAACCCCTTCGTCCTCTAAGATCTCACACAAGTCCTCCACTTTGTCACTTAGAGTTCCTTCCATGACTTCCACCTTTGATGCAAGCCCTGAGACCAAACCAAACCAGAAAAAAGGAAACAAATGTTAAAAGACAGTAGTTCCACTATAGTTTCAAATGAAAGAAAGTGTCTAAGAGAAAACCCCTGTTTGATCTCTGGGGGTTTTAGGAAAATTCACCGTCACCAATTCATTGTCAACAAATTCACCTCTAATAATTCATCATCATGACAAATTCATCTTGTGAAAAATTCACCGCCAACAATTCATGACAGTGAATTTTCCATGAAATGAATTTGTCAGGACGATGAATTGTTGGAGGTAAATTTATTGACAGTGAATTTGTCTAAAGCCTCTTTGAAAATGAATTTGCACTTTCAAATATTGTCAGCATCCTCATGCTTACAATACGAGCCAAATCAAAAGAAAAATTACAATAACTTACCTGCATGATGTATCATTGCTTTGGCAACATTGCAATTATTTGGATTCATTTCAATAGAGATCAGCTTGCTGGCAGGCTTTGTCATCTTGGAAGCAATTCGAATGGCAGAATACCCACAATAAGCTCCCACCTCTAAGGCCAATTTGGGACCACATCTCTGCACTGCAGATTCCAGAATGGAACCCTTCTGCTTGCCAATGTTCATCATCCAAACACTTTGAGTGTACTCATCAATGGCACCCAACACAGCCTGTGCATTTCCTTCCTCTGCCTTGTTAAGAACATAGTGAAGGAGGGCTGTTTCCCTGCCATCAGGGGACTGCCCTGTGAGCCTTGCCTTCTTGCTGGACACAAACACAAAGTATGACCACAGCCTTGACAGCATCTGTGGAACCATCATTCTAGTCCTATTGATGAAACAAATTTCGAAGGAAGAACAATATTGATATAGTATATATGCTTCAAAAGAAAGCTGTAAGAAAGCTAAACTTAATAAATATGATGGGCAAATGGTAAATAGATCTTGTGATATAGTTCTTAACTCGCTTGCAATCCATATTTATAAGGGAAAGATTGTGCATATGTGTGATTTGGGATTCCATATTCTTATATATATTTATTTTTTGCGTGCAAAAGAGAATAAGTATACCGATGGACTAAGTTATTCCTCTGTTAGACGGACCAGGAGAAGGTGCCTACACTAATAGTCAAAAGAGATTTGAATCGACGGCAATCAAGATGTTTTGAGATAATATTCCACCACATGGTTTCTTCGTATCAGCTTGTGGTGGGGCCTAGTAGGGTTCATGTAACCTTGTTTGTGAGTTTAGAGACTATGAACAAAAGTGTCCGCTGGAATTTGAGTAGTTGTTCTGCACATGGTTTCACATATCCTTTTAATGGGATGGTATTAATATAATTTTATATTGATAAGTAACACAAGCTCATTTCCTGATCTATCATCATTTTCTAATTACACATTTTTTTTTGAGTTATCGTCTTCAATCTCTACAATGTTTGATGTTTAATGTTGTTAAGGAAGTTTCAATTCTTTTTTTTAATAGTGGTACAAGTTGTATTTCTATATTATCTTTTTATCCTCTTTGACAAATCTCTTGGTGATTACCACCATCATTTATTCAATATTATATACATTAGTTTATCAATTCTTGTAGACATAGGATTTAATATTTATAGATATTTCAACATTTTGTTCTCTATTTTAGATGCATTTAGGCTAAGCATGCATACACACATTTTCCTATTTCTATTTGACTTCCCATTGAGGTTGAAAGACCAAACTAGGAGCTTGACCATTCTTGGAAAGCTCCAAAGTAGTCCCAACCATTTTGCATGTTCTAGCTACAAATATTTGGAAGACTACAACCCAATATAGGTTTTATTCTCTCTTTTCATTTTTTTTCTAATTTCATTATTTCATATGTTCTAATTAGTCTAAATTCACATTTATATCATTTGGTCTCCTCTTGTTTGCTCATTTTTCTCTTGTTTCATATTGCGTATGTGGGTTTGAAATTTTGTGAGTACTTTGAATTGCAACTTTTTTGGACAACAATTTGAGACTAGGATGACATGTAAGAATGACTACAAGACATCACATAGATTTTGGAACATCAAGATAGTGTCTTGGACAATTAGCTCCATCCTCTAGTGCCAAGTTCCCTTTTCTCTAGTATATCTATTTCTATATCCAACTTATCATTATAACACTTCTATTTTATGTACATTCTAAATCCTTTTTAATTCTCTCATCATTTTATTTAATGTAATCTAGAAGTTAGACTATTTAATTTGTTCTAGTTCCCCTAATCTAGGAATGGAAACAGCTTGCAACCTAAAATTACACATGCTTAACTAAAATTAAATTAAATTCTTATACTAGCTATAAGGAAAGTAAATTCATCTAACTATTGATATCAAAGAAAATTAATTTTTAATAAAAATTATTTTTCTTTAATTATCTACTACACACAATTAGAAAGGAAATATATTTTAACCAAAAAAACAGTAAGTACAATAAAGAATCTACTAAATAGATAGGTCACATACACACAACAAAATGGAAAAATCACATAACAAACTAATCTAACAAATAGAAAAATCAAATAATAGATTAAGCTACAAAATATCATATTATGTCTTCCTTTGGTAGGGTGAGTGGGCACTTGCCTATCCCATGGAAATATATTGAACTCCTTAAATAGTACAATCAAATGCTTGAAACTCAAATATTCTTCATTGATAACAATAATTGTATTCTCTATTAATAAAAATATATTAACTGTCATGTTCCAATTGTGAATGATTATCTTCTAACTATTTTTTAGAGATTAGTAGGCTTATTTGTTTCAAGAAGATCTATTAGTCTTCTTGTAGAAATCATTTCTTAGCTTGAATATTCCTACAACCCAACCATCATGCTTATGTAGATTCATGATGGTTGTGACTCCTATTAGGAACCCTAAGTTTGAAAGATAATTTCCAATCCATAGATAGATTTCTTGTAATTAAACAATTCATATTGTAACTCAACTAGCATTCTCAAGAAATATAGGCATGTTGCTCATGTAGTTACATGTTTTATATTTTATATGGAAGCCTTCTCCATATATAGTTATATGTCCTTTTTCTAATCCTTCTACTAACTAGTATGCTAATATCCCTTCATGATTGGTTTTAAAGATGGAATTATGTTGCACCTTAAAGGCTTTGTATTGTCCTATGTGGAACTCCATTTCCATATATATAATGACTAGTGTCACATGAACTATTAATGTGGGAGCATCGAAGGTGTAAGAGCAATCTTGCATCCCCAAAAAAAGTTGTTTATTTTTATTTTTCTTAGGTTTTGTGAATAAATTTGCAATAAGGCCTAAAAATGGCAAGGTTATTATTTTTAATAAATTGAAAGGGGCTAAAAGCAAGAAGTTGGGTCCACAAAGAAGGGAAGTTTCATCCAAAACAAAAAAAATCGCACTTGAAGCACATGTGTTTTTAAAAAAATGTGTATGTGCTTTGGATCGGGTACTTGAGCCTAAATTTGAATGTGTTGTATTTAGATTTGAGTACACACCCAGAAACACATACACATTATTGAAAGCTATTTCATTTTTTAAATAAATGACTATGTTATTCATTTTCTCACTACAGTTTGGTCGACAACCTTAAGGAAGAGATAATTTTATGTACACATTTTTGAGGGCCGATTTCAACCTAATTTTCATTGCCACCTCCTCTCGTCGACACAACCGACCTCAATGACCTCCAAGTTGGTTGAATTCTACTCTTTTTTTAATTTATAACTTACATTTTTGTTATGTAATTGTTATTTAGTTTTTGTTTATTTTATTTGTTTTATGTTGAATATTTTATTGTTTTAAATTATATTTGTAACCAAAAACATCAACCAAACCAAAAATGTTAAATTGTAAATTGAAAACCATAAAATATATACCTAAATTAACTAGAATTTAACCTAAATTTGACACAAAACTTAGAAATCAAAACCCTAAACCCTAGGTTCCAAAAAACATAGACCTAAAAACTAAAACCATTAACCCTAAGACCTAAACCCTAAAACCTAAACTTAAATTAGATTTATAATGTCTAGATTTGTTGTCTTTTTACTATCCCTCAAATCACATATAATCCCTAGATAAGTCTATTTATAATGTCAAAGAAATAATAACTTGTTTCAAATATGGTCTTAATAATATTTATTAGTGAGCCCAAGATTGCATTTGTAATACCCTTTATCACTCCTAATCCTTATTCTCCACCTCTAACAAATCTTCAAATACTTGGTGTGCTCACTTTTCCAAGTCCTTGTTCAATTTCTTTAGCAATATTCACCTATGTTCATAATCTTTATGCTTAGGTGCACAACAAGTCCCTAAAATTTGTATCTATGTCCCTATACATTCCTCTAAGGAACTCAAAACCAAGTATCAAATTTCATCAAAATAGGCGTGGTAAGTCCAATTTACCACTCAATTTTAACCTTGCAAGGAAAATGAAACCATATGGTTACTAGAAGTCAACAAAAAACCCATTGAATATACATGATTTAATAAAATTAAACTCTCTATCATAAAATAAATTTTATATGAATATGTTTGTTGGGTCTAATTCTCAAAATCAATTTTATTGCAATAAAATTTCAAGGTTCATGGTCTATAATAGACAATGAAAAGGAATGGACAATTTATAATTTTATATATTCCTCTTCATGGACCTAATACTTAAAACTTTCAAAAGTGACAACATTTGAGACTTATAAATATTTCTATCAAATATATAATAACAAAACATGAAAAACTTTTGAAATAGTCATGATTATCTTCTCAAACTAGTAAGGAAATATAGGATAGTTAAGAAAAACAACTTTATAAATTTAGTCAAAAATTAAACCAAAATATCACCTTCCCAAAATCGCACAATCATGAAATGCCAACAATAAATTATGATCAAGTAGCTCGTTAAATTATACTTAATACATTTATAAGTTTTCCACTTGTCAAATCAATGAAGTAGGACCTTGATATTAGTATTTAAAGATTTTAAATTAGACCATTGTGTTGAAATAAAAATTTAAGATAAAGTGAGAATTTAATCAAGGGTATGTACATGACTTTAATTGTATAATTTAATTTACATGTCATAGGGAATGTTGTAATTGTTTTGCATAAATTCTACAACATAGAAACTAGTCTAGAATTTCATGCTATAGATTTTTAATTCTTTAAATTGAATGTGTCTTCAAATGAAATGTATTTTTGAATTTTTGCATGTTCAACGTGATTTATAACTTTTCAAATTGTGTACATTATTTAGTGGATTTGTTCATATATATTTTTATTGTTTAATCATAGGTTGCCATTTCATTGAGCGTATAGCTTGAATTTAACATAGAAGTTTTTTCCTAATAAATAGCTTTGAAAGATCCTATACATCCACATTGCCACCATGACAAAACCCACACACCTAAGAGGATGAATTAAGGGGGAATTAATGAGAGACTTAAGGGGATGCAAGAGGATGGATTAAGGGTAGATATACGAGGATATGGCTTAAGAGGTCCTAAGAGGATGGCTTAAGGGGTGTTGAGAGAGTGACTTAAGGGGATGCAAGAGGATGGATTAAGAGTAGATATACAAGGACATGGATTAAGGAGTCCTAAGAGGATGGCTCAAGGGGAATTAACAAAGAGACTTAAGGGATGCAAGAGGATGGATTAAGGGTAGATATACGAGGATATGGCTTAAGGGGTCCTAAGAGAATAGCTTAAGGGGTGTTGAGTGATTGACTTAAGGGGATGAAAGAGGATGGAAAAAGGGTAGATATACAAGGATATGGATTAAGGGGTCCTAAGAGGATGGCTTAAGGGGAATTAATGGAGAGACTTAAGGGGATGCAAGAGGATAGATTAAGGGTAGATATATGAGGATATGGCTT
>VDFB02190030.1:0-20921 GCA_007258455.2 Sequoia sempervirens
TCTTCCACAAGGTCCTCAAAAAGTACCCCACAAATTTGGTGTCACGATCTGAAATAATACTCTTTGGCAGACCATGTAGCCTCACCACCTCTTTGAAGAACAAGTCAACAATGTGGACTTCATCATGGGTCTTCTGACATGGAATGAAATGTGCCATCTTCAAAACCACATCTACCACCACAAAGAGCTGAATCATTCCCTCGTTGTGTCCTTGGCAAACCAAGAACAAAGTCCATACTTATATCCTCCCATGGCCTCTACAGTGCAGTGGGGTTGATATAAGTCTGTGTCCCAGCTCCTCCTTTAGCCATCACGACATACCCTATAGCTTTGTACAAACTTCTTCACATCTGTGACAACTAAGGCCAATAATAATGCTCGCGATAATGGCAATGGTCTTATCCCAACCAAAATGTCCTGCCATTCCTCCACTATGCTTCTCCTTTATCAAGTTCTCCCTCATGGAACTCCTTGGGATACACAATTGACTTCCCTTAAATAACATGCCATCCTGGATTATGAAATCTAGCCACCTTGTCCTATCCACTATAATAGGTTCCTTGCAAGCTTTCCAAGCTTCTGCGAAATCAAAATCTTCTACGTATAGTGTCTTAAGTTCATTGAACCCAACCACTTCAATCTGCATATTTGTCATCAATGTATGCCTCCTACTTAAGGTATCTGCAACCCTATTTGACCTCCCACTCCTATGTTTCAAAACAAAGGTATAACTCTACAAAAACTCTACCCATTTCATATGCCTCTGATTTAATTTTCTCTGACTATTTAGGTACTGCAAAGCCTAATGATCAGTATATAGAAAAAATTCCTTCGGCAACAAATAATGTCTCCATTTCTTTAATGCTTGAATTATTGCATAAAATTCCTGATCATATACAAAATACTTTCTTTTGGCATCATTTAACTTTTCACTGAAATAGGAAATGGGCTTACCTTCTTGGCTCAACACTGCTCCAATGTCACAACCACTGGCATCACAATCCACCTGAAACACCTTGTTGAAATCTGGGAGGGCTAGAACAGGTTGCTCTGTCACCTTCTGCTTCAACAGTTCAAAACTTTTTGCCGCTCCAGTGCTCCACTTGAATTCTTTTCTATCCCTCTCATTGTTTGGTCGAGGGGTCCACAAATACTCACAGTTTCTAATGAACTTTCTATAAAAACTAGCCAAACCATGGAAATATCTCACCTCGGTAGCAGTTCTTGGGGTAGGCCATTCCAGAATAGCCTTCACCTTCTCTGGGTCCATCTTGAGACCTTCTGTTGAGACAAAAAACCCCAAGTATACTAACTCCCACTTCACAAAATTGCACTTCTTCAGATTAATCAACAATTTCTCTTCTCTTAACTTCTCAAAGGATCTTCGAAAATGTATCAGATGCTCATCCAAAATCTTACTGAAAATCAAAATATCATCTAAACACACAATAACAAAACTTCCCAGAAATTCTTTTAGTACCTGGATTCATGAGCACATGAATGTGCTCGGTGCATTTGGTTGCTTAAAAGGCATGACTAACCACTACGTGCAGACCCCTCTTTGGTCTTGAAGGCGAGTCTTCCATTCATCTCCCTCTCGAATCGGATCTCGTGATATCCACTCTTCGGATCAATCTTTGTGAAGTACTGAGCTCCACTCAAATAGTCCATTAGGTCATCCATCCTTGGTAGGGGAAATCTATACTTGATTGTTATCTTGTTTATGGCTTGAGAATCTGTACACATCCTCCACCCCATCCTTCTTTGGTGCTGAATACTTTGTAGTCTGCTATGGACTCAAACTCTCCCATATCAAACCCTTTCTCAACAACTCTTGAACTTGTTTGCTCAACTCCTCATTTTTTTTTGTTGGAGTCATTCTATGAGCTGCCTTATTTAGGCTTGGCTCCTAGGAATCAAGTCAATCGATGGTGATCTTCCTTATTGGTGGTAAACCCTCGGTGCATTATCGAAACAATATCCACGAGAAACTCATCAGCATCCCACAAGAAACTTCTTACGGAACCTTCTCACTATCCTCCTTACTCACTCTAGGAATCAATGCATAACACACATGCTCATGCTTCATACCTTCTAAATTTTTTCTTCCATCTACATAACAAATTCTAGCACTACTGCAAACCTTTTCTTCGGTCTCCTTCAGGGCCTTCAACTTGTGACGAACCCCATCCTTTGTCAAGGAATAAGTGTTTGCATGGCCATCATGTATAGCTTGCCTATCAAACTACCACGGCCTCCCCAACAACATGTGACATGCATCCATGGGGATGATATCACATAGTACCTCATCATGGTAGCTCCCGATCTTGAACTTTACTAGGCACTACTCATTGACCAAAACTTTGTGGTCTTTCTGCAACCAGGCAATCTAATACGAATGTGGGTACCTTTACCTCTTCAACTTCAACTTTGTAACCATCTCTTCTGACACTAGATTATCAGTGCTCCCACCGTCAATAATGACATCACAACATTTTCCTTCACACTTGCACCTTGTGTGAAACAGATTCTTCCTCTATTTTGGTTCCTTTTCCTCAGTCACGAGGGCTCTCCTAATCACTAGGGCTTTCCCCTTTCAGCATCATCTGAATGTTCAGATTAGGCCTCCTCATCTGTATGCGCAACACTTCCATGACCTTCTGGCCTTTTGTCTTCCCTTCCTTGGTGTTGTGGACATTCATAGGCTTGATGCCCTTCTTCACCACACTGGAAACACGTTCCTTTGAAACCACCTCTTCCAGATCCTTGTCCATATCTCCCTCATCCTCTACCTCTTTGATCACCATTGTTTTGATCCGCGAGGGTGGTAGTTGTCATTCCTTTGGCCATTGGTACCCACATCTTCAATTTTCTTTTCATCATCATTTTCCGGCTACGAAGGTCTTCCACTGCCCCTTCCACTTTGACCTCCTTGTCCTTTTTGCTTGCCATCAAATCTTTTGTTCAGCTTCTCTTCCACCTTTAGAGCAAACTGATACACATCCTCAATGGTGATCATTCTGACTAGGCTTAACTCCTCATGAATGCGCAATCGTAACCCATTAAGATATTGGGCTACTTTCTCCTTATTGGCCTCTATGTGGCCCGTTCTGATGATTATCTTGTGAAAATATTTAGTATATTCTTTCACAGATCTGTTTACTTGCTTCAACCCTTGCAATTTATTCAACAGATCTAACTCGTAGTCCACTGGTATGAACTGCTTCTTCAGTTTCTCTACCATGCGATCCCATCTAGTGATATTTCTTTTTCCTCTTTGATTTCTTTCCAACTAGACCTCTTTCCACCAAATATTGGCATGGCCCTTCAGCTTCATTTTCGCAAACTTAACCCGATCTGGGTCCTCTATTTCCTCATACTCAAAATATTCTTCTAGCTCATTCATCCAGCCGATCAACTCTTTTGGATTCAGACTTCCGGAATAACTAGGGACTTCTACTCTGGGTCTTTTCTTGATCTTTGAAATGGCCCTTATTAGTCACATTTGGTCTTGATCAATTGCTTCTTCTTCCTCTTCTGCATTTGAACCTTCTTCTTCTCCTTCATCCTCACTTTCCTCCCTTAGGTTTAACCCTCTTCTCAACTACTCTTGTAACGCATCAATTTGTCTTTGAAGGGCTGCCAGTGCATCTCTTCCACCAATATTTCTGCCACCTCGACCACCTCTGGCACCACCATGCCAAACAGGCATCACCCTTGGAGGCATCTTTCTTAACCTCGACCCACAACCACGGTCCTGGTGCGAACTGCCTCACGATCGGTGATCTGTCCACATGCTCAAGAAAACCCGCTCTGATACCACTTGATGAGGGAATAGCCCGAGACACAGAAAATAACCCACAAACAAGAGAATAATTTTATTATTCAGAAAATGGAGCTTCTTATATGTAGAGGATCTCAAATCCCCAAGTTTTACAGCACATGCAAGTTATAGAAAGCTACAGAATCACCCTTTCGCAATATGCGAGCTTGTCCCCAAAAAGTTACCCAAAAATTAGAAACCCACCCATAAATAGAGCTCCTCTTTAGTTTGGAGCCAAAACAACATTCAAATTTGAGTTTAGGTGGTTGGGCGCCAAAAAATTACAACTTGAAGTTCAATTTTCAAAAGAACATTTGCAATTGTCTTCAGAAAGTGCTGAACTCTAGGGCCATAACTTTGATCCGTGACTCTGATTTGCGAACCGTTTGAACCGTTGGAAAGGTCTCGAAGCCAATAACGCGCTCAAAATTTTCTATGCCAATTTTGGAAAGTTTTGGGGCCGATCTGGGAACTCTAAGTGCCTCAAATCCAACTCGGAAGATTTTCAAGTGCAAATTTGGGAAACTAAAACTGCAATATCTTTCAACCCAGGAATAGAAAATAAAAACTGTAAATTGAGAATTTCATTATGATGAAAAGGGTATCCAAAAATGTAAAAAACATCTAAAAACCAAGAAACTTGAAATTTAACTATTTTTGGGTGATGCAAGATTGCCCTTACACCACTGGATGCTCCTGCATCAATTAAAATGGGGGTTCACCAATAATTTACTAAAAATAGAAAGGGAAGAATGGGGTGTAATGAACCTATCTTTCATCTATTTCATTATGAAATGAGATTCCCCTGTGATTGACGGATTAGTATGGGCTGACTACACTTGATCCATGAGGATATGAAGCATATTCATGCCACTAAATTTCAATCCCAATAGAGATCAATCAAATGAAAGCTAAACTAAGCATCCATTAAAACTTAACATACTAAACTATGAAAGCCTTAAAGACACCTATTCTAATCCATTGAAACTTATCCTATTGGATGAGTGGTTTCATGTTGATGTGAAACAATGACCCTTTCCCAATCCCTTGGATAACGAGATTGTTTCAATTAGTTTTATTGAAGAAAACTGATGAAACCATTTTGAGATGTGTGATGAAACATGATTTAAATGCTAAACTAACATGGTGCAAGCTATTTTAACATGATTTATGTTAAAATGTTCAAGATGTGTGAGTACAAAGCTAATATAAATGAAGTTTAAGCTAAAAAATATTGAAATCGTAATTACACAATACTAAATGGATGTATTTATGTTACAATGGAAACCATTAATGGAAGCTAAGACAATATGATGCAAGAAATTAAACAAAAAAGATGCTAAATATGTGCTAAATTTGAGTGCAAGTGTAAATGATTTTAACAACATAAGTCTAATGTTAAAAGATGGCTCCAGTTGTCTCTAAATGGTGACCTATTTATAGGAGGAAAAATGAGAAGTGGATGTTTGAGATAAAAAAGGCTAATCAATGGTCAAGGATGGAGGAAGTTGGATGCATGGATCATGGGTTCTAATCGAGGGATGATAATCAATGATGAGATTTAATCAAGGGTTCACCTTTGTCCAAACAAACAAAATTTTAACTTGCACAACAAGTCAAGTAATTTTGTTACAACAAAATAATATTCCCCATTTTCAAATGAGTGAAGAAAGAGAACATTCTTTGAAATATTCTCATGGGTGACAGAAATAGATAATTAGAAAATTAAAAAAAAGTTTTAATGTGCGAAAGGGGGAAGGAATATTCCTTTTGGAGGAATGTGCAAAGGAGGAATATTCCCTTAGAATATTCCATTGCAAGTGGGGGTAGTTAGATTTATTAGTAATTGATAATTAAAAAAATGTTAATTATGCAATGTTTAGAAGAATTAGATGATATTCATTAAATAAAGCGATTTAATGAAAGGGGGAAAGTGAAGTGACCTTTAATTATGAAGTGTAGGAAAATGAATAACCTTGCATTTTCACACTTGTTTGGGCCCACCTTGCTTTGTTTATCCTTATTTAGGTGTTAATTGGTCCTATTTTGCATCCACAAGCCTAATAAATTATATCTTTTTATGGCTAATCCCGACAAACATCAAAGGGTAAGTGCTAATTTAATGATTTTGGTTGTGTGTCCCTAATTTTTAGATTGGGACTAAGATGCCACCTAGGGCATCTTTGTCCTCCAAAGGTCTTGGGACTTTATTTTCAAAGGAACCTTAATTGGGCTCCTTTTTGGTGTCTATGCACCGATTTTCATGCCTCGAGACTAAGACATCACCTAGGGTGTCTTAGTCCCCCTTAGCATATTTTTAGGATTTCACCTCCTTCAATTAATGATTTCATATGTTAGCTTGTTGTGGTGTAATTTTGGGATGTCAATCATAGATAAGTATAAATACAAGGTTCCTTCACTCAGTTTTCATCCAAGACTTTTGTGAGAGAATTCCTAATAGCATAATTGAGTTTACAAGAGCATTCAAGAGTAGTACATCAAGAATTTGGAGCCATTATCAAGATTCAAGCATCATATCAAGGATATTCTTGCATCATATGTGTTTTTGAGCTAACATTTGTGATGTTGGATTTTGATTGAAGCAATCAATTCAAGTCAAGATCTATCAAGCATTCAAGCATTTTAAGATCTACATTCATGCTAGCCATTTCACACAAGTTTTCAAATTTCATAACAAGGGTTTGGTGAGTTGCAACATAGCACTTTGTTTATTCATCATTTCCCTTCATTATTCTATTTCATTCCAAGGTTTAATTACCAAAAAGGGGTTTGACCAAGGAAAACCCCCATTCACTAACCATCAAAAAGTTTTTCCTCTCTTGTATGTTTGTGTTTGCAGATTTAGGTTGAACAATTGAAGATCATTTGAAGTGAAAAGTTGGAAAGTTTCATTGAAAAGTTGTCATCTTCATGGAACTCACTTATAGGCTAGATCTAGAAGCTTCAAAACCCAATACATGAGAAGAAGGAAATGCAAACATTGAGCCTCAAAATTCCACTTAGAGATTTTAGAAATTCAAGATGTGACTAAGTCGGTAGCAAGGGAATCTTAGTCCTCCAACTAGAATTTTGTAGATATTATTTCAAATTCTATTCTAACATTCAAAGATTTTACATCTTCCCTAAAAAAAAGTAGTAGGACTAAGACAATAGTAAGGGAATCTTAGTCCTCCCTAGCATATTTTGACAACATTTTTGTATTTCCAGAATCCTAATTACATTTCTATTCTTCTCAGGTACACACATCCTAACTTGTTGTTGCTTAGTTTCATCATTTGCACTTATTATTTGTCTTTCATTACTAAGTTTTGTGAGTTGAATGTTAAATTTTCTTTTCCAACCTTTTGCTTGGTGGTGAACCCTTCAAAGCTTAAAGAACCCCCTCTTGGGTCTTCTTAAAAATTGACTCACCTTTAGGGTTGATAGTCAATCCAATTTGGAACCCTAGGACATACTTCAATTAAAATTGGAGAAGTGTGGTGTTCTATGACCTACACCATAAAGCATCACATTTCCCCTATTGTTCAAATTAAATAAACTAGGGTTATTTAATTAAATAAGAAGACTCAAGGATTTAAAATAAATAACTTGATGTATTTAATTTAATAAGACAAAATATTAGCATGGAATGGGATGAATTAACCTAATTAAATTGATTAGGTTAATAGACAAAAATGACATAATTAATTAAGTAGCTATGCTAATTTAATTAATTAAGCAAAAAGAGGATGCATTTTAGGAGGAAATGATGTTAGTGTAGACATTGAAAATATACAGATTGATATCTCACACTCGATCTTGATCTACTAACATCGTTTCATCCTAAATCATACCTCTCTCTAACCATTTAATCAAATAGCCTTATTTGATTAAAGTCATCATAATTCCCCTTTTAATTAAATAAATCCCTTTATTTAATTAAATCATTTTCTCTATGTAATTATCTAGGTCACTTCATCTTCCTATCTTTATTTAATTAAATAATCTATATTATTTGATTAAATCTCTAAAGTTAATCTAATTAAATTAAATAAATCAAACATTTATCTAATTTAATCTAACATCACCCCCTTTTGGTTAAATAAATCAAAAATATTTATTTAACTAAGTCTAAATCATTCTTTTCTCATTTTGAGTTATTTAAATCCTAAAATCTAAGTCAAAATGGTCAAATCAACAACACATCATTTAAATTAATCAAATCATGACCAATGCTAATCTAATCCTCTAGATTTTGCAACTTGCACATGAAAATAGACTTATTTGATTTATTAAATTTCTATTTTCCTTCAACAAGGCATCTTTTAAGGAATATTCCCCTAATTTGAATTCAAAATCCAAGTGGGAATAAGTCCTTCCAACAAAGCATTTAGAATCTCTTACATGTCCTTTTCTTGAGCCATGTGCATTTTCTTCACCTTTCACCTCATCCTTCAAGCCATATTTTGAA
This sequence comes from Sequoia sempervirens, assembly GCA_007258455.2. NCBI lineage: Eukaryota > Viridiplantae > Streptophyta > Pinopsida > Cupressales > Cupressaceae > Sequoia > Sequoia sempervirens. Next base: position 8,295 of record VDFB02190030.1, read on the forward strand.
TTTGAATCTCTCCCCTCTTTGCACATTCTTCAAAACTTGCACATCCTCCATCCATTCACAAGTTGACAAGTGCCATTTTGTCATTGGCTCATTCTTAGTCCCACATTGCTCTATTTTGGGCATGCTTTCAACTTATCAATCTATAAATAAGAGGTTAATCTCCTCATCTCATCATCCACAACTTGAGTAAACTTACTATACTCAAATTCATAGCAATTTTCATCCATCTCATTGAATCATAGCTAGGTTTTTGCAGATTTTAGCTTGGAGCATTCATCAATCTTCATCAAAGTGGATCACAATCTTCATCAAATCATCAAAGCTAGCATTGGAGTTGGGAAAGGGCCAATTTTCACATCAAATTGGCACCAATTCCCCATGGGATCAAGAGTTTGCATTGCTTTCAATAGGATTTAATCTACTTTCTTGTTCTTTCATTATTTTCTTCTCTTCATTCCTATTTTGAGTTTTTTTAATGGATTTCATGGGGAATCCTTGTTCTTACTTGCATTTTATCTCCTAATGTATTCATTTGTTGTGTTTTGCACGTATTTGGATTAGGGATTCACAGTTAGTATATTTGATTAGAGTGTGTGATATCATTCAAGACAATTTTAAATGTCTATATTTTTCCCATCTTTGAAGCAAGGTACCGGCTACAAGGTAAAAAAATTAATCATGAGAAAATGTGAAATCACCCACATCAATGCGCTATACAAAAATTTACTGTAATCCTCATAATAGAACACTATTATTCATAACTTCAGTATGTGTTCATATATCATCATAAAAGCTTCGAAGTCAAATGAATCTCATAGTCATGAATCTATGTATAAAATTTTGTAGTGATATATTTCTTTGTGGTAGAATACGTGTTAGATTTTAGAAGATTTGAGCAATATACATTAACAATTATATGTAGATTAAATAACCTAGAAATAACAATGGAGAATAACACAAAAGAGATCAACACAAAATTTTAATGTGGTTTACCCAATATGGGCTACATCCATAGAAACTCAGCCACCAAATGATTTTATTATCCAATGCAAAATAGATTAAAACCTCACAAATTCCATACTATAACATACATCCCAACAACTTATAACAATATTTTTGGAAGCTTCTATAATTAGGGTTTTATAAAGATTTTTTTTTCATTTGATGCATTAATGGGAAAAACTTGGCATGTCAGTAGGAAAGCCTTGATTTGTTAACAAGAAAAACTAAATTTTTGATGGTTGTGCCCCCAAACCTCGATGAGGATATGTTACGAGTGTATATTATTTGCATGATCAGTCACCACATATCAACAATCTCCCACTTGGAGACTGATCAAGCACTACACCAAACAATCTCCCACTTGGAGACTAATCCTGGATGACACCGCTACACTTGTAGCTCTCATTGGATTATAGGTCTAGCTAGTTTCTTATATCCCCCATTATTTGTCATGAAGGCCAATAGAAATTGATGAGGAAATTTGTTTCTCCCATTTAATTTTCCTTTTGAACATATCTGCAGGATTCTCACTTGTGTTAATTTTCCCCAGCTTCAATCATCCATCCTCCAAAATTGACCGAATGAAGTGGTATCTGAGTTGTATGTGCTTAGTTTTTGAACAACAAAGCTAAATTCTTAGAAAGATGAATGGAACTCTAGCTATTGGTGTACAAAGGGATATCTTCTTGTCATTATCCCAATTCTTGCAAAAATGGTTGTAACCAAATCATCTCCTTGCTAGCTTCCATAGTAGTAACATAATTAGCTTCAGTGGTTGAAAGTGCAACAACATTTTATAGCCTTAAATCCAACTAACTGTACTACCTCCTACATTAAAAACATACCTTGTAGTACTCCTCATGTTATCAATATCACTTACTAGATGAAAGTCAACATATCCTTTTAGAGTAGAATTTGTTCCTCCAAAGCATAGTTTCTTTGAATTAGTACCTCTCAAATATTGGAGAATCCATTTTACCACATTCCAATTTTCCATTCTCGGATTTCTCATATACCTACTCACAACTCCCACTGCATGTGCAATATCTACCCTTGTGCATACCATTGCATACATCAAGCTACCAACTACTAATGTATATGGTATCTTAGACATTTTGTCTTCCTTCTCTTGTTTCTTTGGACACATCTCCTTAGTCAACTTAAAATGAATAGGAAAAGGTGTACTCACTTCTTTTGTATTCTACATTTTAAACCTTCTCAACACTTTCTCTACATACTCACTTTGAGACAAAAATTATTTTTTGTTTGCCCTATCTTGTGTGATGCTCATACCAAGGATTTTCTTTGTTGCACCCAAATCCTTCATAGCAAATGAATTTTCTAATTTTTTCTTAAGTTCATTAATATGCTACATGTTAGACCCGACAACATGCATGTCATCAACATAAATTAACAAGATAATATAACTGCCATTACCTATTTTCTTAAAATAAACACAATAATCAAAATGACATCTTTTGTAACCTTGTTCAACCATAAAACTATCAAATTTCAAATTCCATTGTTGAGGTGCTTGCTTCAGGCCATACAAACTCTTCTTTAACCTACATAAAAGTTCCTCCTTACCCTTGACCTCATATCCTGTGGTTGTTGCATGTATATTTTCTCTTCCAAATCCACATAGAGAAATGTTGTTTTCACATTTAGTTGTTCAAGATGCAAGTCTTCCTCAGCCACAAGACAAAATAGTTCTAATAGAATTCATTTTTACAACTAGAGAAAATATTTCATCAAAATCTATACCTTTTTTTTTAGAAAAACCTTTCACCATAAGTCTAGCCTTATATCTTTTCTCGCCTCCATCTTCTTCCTTCAACCTATAAACCCATTTATTTTGCAATGCTATTTTACCTACAAGAAATTGGACTAATTCCCAAGTCTGATTTTGTAGCAAGGAATCCATTTCCTCTTTCATTCCTAGCTCCCATTTCTTTTTGGTATCTACCTCCATTGCTTCTTCATAATCTTTAGGTTCACCAGAATCAGTTAATAATATAGAATATAATAATGGAGAAAATATTTTTGGAGGTCTAGTTGTCCTTGTAGAATGTCTAACACTTGCACGAGTCTGTGGGATAACTTTTTGTTGATGAGCATCAGGTACCACTAGCATTTTATTTTTTTAATCTCATCCACACCACATATTCCCATTTGTCCTATTTTTGCTTCTTTTTCCTATAGTTGATCCTTATACATGACCTCAATGAATACAACATCTCTACTCCTAATGATTTTATGATTTTCATAATCCCATAATCAATAACCAAATTCATCCACTTCATATCTAATGAAGGTACATTTTTTAGACTTAGCCTCAAGCTTGGTTCTATTTTGAATATCAACATGGACAAAAGCTTCACAACCAAAGGTTTTAAGAAATTAATAGTTTACCTTTTTACCCATTGATGCCTCCTCCATAATTTCACCATCCAAAGGATTTGAAGGTCCCTTATTTATTAAATAAATATTGGTATGTGGGTATGTGCAGGATCATGATGGGCCAAAAAGTGGCAATATGATGGGTATGTGGCTGATAACTTACTTTTTACCCCAAATTAATGAAATGAAAAGGGTTTTTAAAGGAGATTCTTAGCTTTCCACCAATATAAATTGTGCTTTGCTTTGAATTTAATAAGTAATTATTATTCATTTTCTATTCAAATTACGACTAAAGTCCTAATTGGTAGACTGGTTGAAAAACATCTATAGCTTTCAAACGGTATCACATTTTTTAAATCCAAAACATGCATCACATTCTATGCTTCACATAATATAGGATTAAAAAAAGAAAAATTGAATTTCATGAAGTTTTGACCAAGTTTTAGTCAAACATACGAGTTTTTTATATTTTTTAAAAGTTGTGATAAAAAATTCAGAATTAATTATTTACTTGGAAAAAAATTACAAAAAAATATGCATCACATCGGGCATGAGTCCTCTACTTATATCTAAAATATTATAAAAAATATTATCATTTTATTGTGGTTAGGGTGGTCAGACAGACACCTACTTCTTATTTTTTCCCTAAAATTTAAGTACTACTGCATTGAAATTTCAAATTTTCACCAAATAATTTTATTTTTTTGTAAACAAACCTAGTAGTTTGGAAAATACATTCAATTTGATACAAATTATATTTTTACATATTTTTGAAATAATATAGATAACTTATTCAAATTTTTATATCAAGTTGACTAACTCTAATTTTTCTAATTTTTTGCCACTCGAGGGCCTATTTTTTCCATGATGATCCTGCACATACCCATGTACAATATTTTCCCAAAAGTGTAAGGGTAGTCGAACATGCAATATCATTCTCCTTGCACACTCCATAATGGTCTTATTCATCCTCTCAAACACACCATTTCCTTGTGGGGTTCTAGGAACTGTTTTTTTCCTACAGATTCCATTGTATGAAAAGTAATTTTCAAATTCTCTGCTACAATACTCACATACATTATCAAATATGAGACACTTCAAAATTTTTCCTATATCATGTTTTCCTAGTTGCATCATAAATAAAAGTAACATAATAACAAGAGCCACCAAGAGAAGATACCTAAGCTGGTGCTCATACAACTGAATGCACAAGCTCTAATTTCTCACTCTTCTTCTCTTTCCCAACTTTGAGAAATCGGACTCTTTTCTATTTTTCATAAACACAATTTTAGCAAAACTCCAATTCAACCTGCTTTAGACTTGGTAGAAAATTTTTGGATTGAAGGATCTTCATCCCTTTCTCACTCATGTGCCCAAGTCTATGGTGTCACAATTCTATTTTTTTCCATGTAGCAAGTGTTATAACTGTTTCAATAGCAACTATTTCTATAGAACCTAAGGTAGAGTAAGTATTACCAATACACAAATACAATGTGCCTAACTTTTCACCTTTAGCTACTACTAATGCACCTTTAGTGACCTTCTAGACTTTGTCTAAGAAGTTAACCATTAAGCCTTCACTACCCAGTTGTCCTACATAAATTATATTCCTTCTCAAATTTGCAACATACCTTACCTATTATAGCAACCATTCATTTCCATTCTGCAACTTGATTTCTACCTTTCCTTTTCCAAAAATTTGATAAGGCTCATCATCACCTAAATATACCTTTCAAAATTCACCTTGAACATAATCTACAATTTTTTTCCTATTGGGTGTGGCATGAAATGAAGCCCCTGAATCTATTACCAAGGAATCATTAGAATTATCTAAATGTATAATTAAAGCATCCTAAAATTTATTACTTGAAACATTATCTTCCTTACTATCATCATTTTTTCTATCTTCTTGTTTCCCCTTTCGAGACCAACAATCCCTCTTCAAGTTTCCTAGCTTTCCACAATGCCAACAATCCATTTTTCCTCTAGATTTAGATCTATTTGCAAGAGACACTGCACAAGTCATCAGGTGTTGTCATTGATGGAAACCATAGTCTGTAATCCTATCCGCACTTTAGTATTTGCTTGAACCAGAAGCTAGATTGAAGATATGCATTAACTATCAAAGCTAAAATAGAGCATCTAATAGAGTTGTGTTCATCGATTCATATGTTAATTCTTGTTATAATTTTGAGTTGTGGATCTTAGGGAAGGTCATTTGATGTATGATCTATGTTATCCTTGAATCATAGAGCCTTGTATTGATTGGTGTGCAAGTTAGAAGATTCAGTTTGATGATTTTTAGTCTAACAATGCAAAAAGGCCAACTAAATGAATGTAGCATGTTGCAAATATTTGAGGAGTAATTGTTTAAGGTGTTTTGTGTTTGAACATGTTTTTTGGGTCCTCACTATGTTGTGGCCAACTTTGGTTGGTGTGCATTAATAATTTTTTATGGATTGAGCTGACAATTTGTACATGTTTTATATTTTGTTGAAGACGTCATGTATTTGATATAATCTTTAGTCATGGATATATATAAGAAATTAATCATCATTTTGAGGTGTATTGTGATAAGATATAGAATTTAGAAAGTATATAGATCGATTGTGTGCAGTTTCACTTTGTGTAGAATAAAGATTGGGATTCAAATTAGAGAAGACAGAGTTTCAAGAGAAGAATCAGACAGTGTGAAGAATGTGATTAAAGTGTTTAACTGAAACTATACTCATGCATTAGCAGATGCTATTTCATAGTTCATCCACTCTAGATTGTCTATTTGTGATTCTTCTTTTGGGAAGTAAGCCTATTATATTTGAGTAGTGAGCTCTAGAAAGTGTTTTGGAATGCATGTGCATTCCCATTTGTAAACACTTATTTTGAGTATACTCATATTGTGGATTGGCCTTCCACCATGGTTTTTCCACTAACAGGGTTTCCACATAAAAATCCTTGTGTTATGGTGTTGTGGTTGATTTTCTTGTGTTGTTGCATCTTTCTTTTGGTTCAATGCTATAAGTGGTTTAAGAATCAAGTTAATAAAGTTAAATTTTGCAGAACACTGATTCACCCCCCCTCTAAGTGTTCTTTGATTCCAATAATTGGCATCAGAGCCTAGTTCCTCAGAAGAAGTTTAATATCTTGGGGAAGATCTAGGAAAGTGATTTAATGGATTCCAACAGTCTTCAACAACAACTTTTGGTGGCACTAAATGATCTTGATCAATCCAAATATGAAGTTTGAGAATTGCAAGCAAGCCTTATGAATGCTGAGAAATTAATTCAATCATTGAAAGACAAAATCAATAAGTCCAGATAAAAGATCAAGGAACTTGGTGATTAGATCAAGTAGAAAGAGAGTAAAAGCATGGAAGATGAACAACTAAGTCAAGCCTTGAAGGAAAAGATAGAAGAATGTGAAAAGCTCACTAGAAAAATTTGAAGAATGCAGCAAAATTAATGGTGGATTCAATCAGTTGGAGCTTGAATTTGAACAATCCAAAAGCAATGAAGAAGATCTTGAAAGAAAAATTGTTACTCTCAAGGATGAAATTGCTACTACAAATGAATACAAGGAGAAGTTCAAGATTAGCTAAGCTAAGCTTGATGAATTGATTCAAAGTCAGAGGACTGGAAGTGACAAGTGAGGTCTTGGATATGAAAAGGAGAAAGCTTCAGATCTGGTCAAAGGAATTTCAGGTCAGGAAATTAGATGAACAAAGCTGGAAGGTATCTGGTAGGAAAACCTAATGCTCAAAAGTTCAATGGATACTATTTTTTTTGTAATAAACTTGGTCATATGGCTACTCAATGTAGAAGCAAAATGAATCCAACTGGTCCATAATTCTCAGGTTGGTGTTACAATTGCAATAAATATGGTCATAAGTCAATTGAATGCAAAAATATGTCAAACAACTTTTCCAATAGAAATGTCAAATGTTATGCTTGCAATAGATTTGGCCATATTGCTAACTAGTGCAGATCAAGAGAAAATCAATGGAATAATTGGTTTGGATAAAGAAATGTAGTGTGCTACAATTGCAAAAAATCCTATCACATTGCAAGGTTATGTAGAAGCAGGAAGGGTATGATAAACAAAGGGAAAAATGTGAAAAAGGATGATAAGGGAAAAAGGAAAAGTTACTATAGATGAGATCAATAAGAAAATGAAGAAGACATGGGTGAAGAAGAGTGCCTCTAATGAAGGAAATGATTCCACACTAGAATTTGGTGCTAGAAATTCCTTCGGGAATTAGTTTAAGGACTCTAGCCTAGGGGGAGTTTGCAAGAAAATATTTTAACCCCCTATTGGTAGTTGTTACTTGGATGTGGAAAATTGTGACAATTTCATTGATGATCTATAGATGTTTTGGGATGTCTTGTGGAGGAAACTTATGCAAAATTGAAGTTTTGTAGAATAATTTTCTTTCACAGACTATGAAAATAGGGTATTCAAAAGACCTAGGGAAAAATAATTTATTGCATTAAAAGGTTAGGTGTGCAAATGATAAAAGGTTGCTTTTATTCCTCATTTGTCACATTGCATTTTGAGAAGAAGAAGTTTGGAGAGCTCTAAAAATGAATTTTGGTGAAGATACAATTTTGAAGGCGGTTCCCTAATCAAACCCTAATCTAACAAAAGGTATTCATTTGCAAACTTGTGAACTTGAAATTTTTGGAAATGGCTACTCCATTGGTTGTTGATATATTAAGGATAGACCTCACCCAAAATTCAAATGGCACTATTCAAATCTATTGAGTCTGAACCATTAGGTGCATTTTCTTCTATTCCGTATGGTGTTTTGTATATTGAAGATATTAGGACATATATTCATGCAAATGTTGAGGAATTAGGAAGCTCCCAGTTGTTAAATTTTTATACAAATTACATTGTGGGAGAAGATCTCTATGTAAGCCCTGAATTTAAAACTTTGGAAGAAAATAAGTTCACACAAATTGTGAAGTTTACCTTGTTCAAAAAAAGGAAGCTATAAGGATTGTTACTTGTATGAATTCATTTGGTGGGTTGCCAACATTAAAATCTATGAAGAACCAAACAGTCATTGAGGCAATCAGTTCAATTTTTGACAAAAAGAGCCATGACAATTAATGACATCATTGAAGTGGATGTAATATTTTCCTCTATGGTTATTGGATATAAGATCTATCACTCTAGCTGGGATAACTCTGTATCTGGTACTACAATCTATGCAGCTTATCAGATGGTCAAGGAAAATGTAGAATATGACTTGATGGAGTTACTCTAGGGCTAGGTAATTGAAAATCTTGGAAAAATCAAGGACAAGAAGAACTCTTTCAAGTATGGTAATCTACTACTATGTCTATTCTTCTACTTCATGAATGAAGTTTTAGGAGTTGGAAAAGTGCAATGGAAAGGTGATAAACTAGTAGATGTTCAAATCAGACATATCTTGTACAAAATTGGTGACAACAAACCAAGGAAAACTGCAATCTGGGGTTACTTCAAAATTTTTCAGAGTGAAATGCAAGCTAGGAAAAGGATTCCTACATCTATTATGTAAAAGTATAAGGACACTATTTTCTTCATGGTTGACATTGATCAGTGCTTGATGGAAGCAAAAAAACCTAGAATAGTTTGGATAATGCCTATACAATATGAGGTTGAAGAACACATTTTGGAGCTATATGCTAAACACTTGTTGAGTAAACCTCAGGATCTAATAGAAGAAAGGTTTGGTACCTTTGAAGAGAAATATTTGTAAGTGCATGCCAAACTAAAGAAGCCTATGATAGTCTAGAGGGTAAGAAAGGAAGTTGAATCTTTTGTAGAAAAGCATGGGCATATTAGCTGAAGCAGTGAGGGAAGCTAGGAGGAAAAGAGAACAAGCTAAAGGAGATCCTGCTAGAACTGAATCTACTAGTTGGGAAACATCCTCTACCAGATCTAGATCTACAAGAAGCTTTGCACTCTCATCTAGTCCTACAAAGAAGTCAAGCCCTGTGAAAGCTCAAGTCAAGACATTCGGGAGAGAAGGAAAAAGGAAGAAGCATAAAAGCACAAGAGTCTATGTTGCAGTTGAAGATGATGAAGAAAATGAATCAGATGAAGTGAGAGAAATCAAGTATAAGGGCATAAAAGCATCAAAAGTCTCCAAGGACAAGCCCTCCAGTGAAGAGAAAGAAAAGAAAAAGGTTAAAATTGATAGATTAGGTATGACTATAGAGGAAGTGGAAAAAGCTTTAATTAAGGATGGTAATCTCAAACCACTTTCTAAATGGTATGACACTTTTGATAGTGTTGGTCAAAAAATTCTTGAAGAAGCCACAATAAAGTACTTGAATAATTTCAATATATGACTCTCATAGAAATAATGTCTGAGTTACCTAAAGGGATATATGAAGTCTTGGAAATGAGGAGAGTTAATGCAAGAACTAAAGAGGAACAAATGAAAGAATGCATACTTGTTGATCTATGTTCGGTAATTTCAATAGAAGAAATGAAGAAGATCCTTAATGATGAAAAAAGGGATTTTAAGAGAAAAAAAAGGGTGAATAAGCTTATGATCGGGAAGATTGAAGAAGTTGCAAAAGATACTTAGAAAATTCTAAAGACAATTCTGTTGAAGAACAAATATAATGTTGTTTCTGAAGAAATTCATGATGAAGATGCTCCAACTGGTCTAGTAATTGAAGATGTGAAAGAAGAAACAATTGAAGACACACAAAATCCTCTAGATATGCAAGATACTGAAATTCCTATGGAAAATGAAGCTCTTAAATATATGTTAATTGATGAGATAGAGATTCCTAAAGGAAAGTAAGAATTTGTGGTTGAAGAAAAGAAGGCTGAGGCAAAGGAGGTTGTTGTGGAAGCAAGAGACACTGCAAAGGTAGTAAATGAATTTTTAGAAGAACAAAAGGAGGAGTTTCACCCTAAGTTGCTTGAAGGTCCTATCAACTTGGCCACTCTATCTCCTATTCAGAAGCTGAAGATAGCATCATTTGCTCAAGCCAAGGCAAGGGAGGAGATACCAAAATCTCACATTAAGGATAGTGAGTTGTTAAGTCTTGGAGAAGATCATTCCCACACATGTCAAGGATTCATCTGATTCTTCCTATGGTCAGTTGAAGAAGCTTATCAACTTTGTAAGTACTCATTTTGAGTCTCTTGAAAAGTTAGCTGAGGATAAGGTTCAAAAATAATTTGATGCAAATAGGTTTAGTAGATTAAAGAGCATGATTGCTAATGATAATCCTTATTAGCTACCTATGAGAAGAACATTCAAGGTGCATTATCTGAAGGTGGAAATATTTACAAGTCATGCTTATCATTATCTAAATTCATTGAGGTCACTGAGAAGAAAATTAAGGAACATGAGAAATAGTTAGTAGATATTTCTCAAGCCTTTGATCCTCTAATCATTTATGTGAGTAAGCAAGAAGGTCAAGTCATATCCCTTCTCGACAAAATCAAAAGTTTGAAGCAAGAAAATGAAAGAATTTTTGAAAGAGTATGTGAGCTTAGAGGATTGACTAGTCCTAAAATGGAGACAATTCTTAGTGCATTGAAGGAAGCATAGGGTGATATTGGTGTTAGTGATTCGAAAAATATTGAGTTAGCAAAGATGCAATCCTATCTATTATGTGGTCACATGACTATTTTAGAGAGTCTCAAAAAGAGTTGGGACACTAGTTTGTGCATGTTGAAGAACAATTTTGTAGATATATTCAAGTTCATGTAAGTTAGAGAAGTATGTTTGTACATATACATAGAAATTTTGTATGATTTTTGGTATGTGGATTTTTTTCTTTGTCATTGATGTCAAAGGGGGAGAGTGTGACAATGAAAAATTTCATATTCATCTCAGGGGGAATTGTGTTTTAAAATTTTGAGGATTGTAATGTATTTGAATGTTGGTATTGATTCCAACACTTAGTCATTTTTCACTAAGTGTTGCCATTAATGCCAAAGGGAGAGATTGTTGGCAAGAGACACTGGACAAGTCATTAGGTGTTGTCATTGATGGAAACCCTAGTCTATAATCCTATCCACACTTCAATATTTGCTAGTACCAGAAGTGAGATTGAAGATATGTGTTAACTGTCAAAGCTAAAACAAAGCACCTAATAGAGTTGTGTTCATCAATTCATATGCAAATTCCTATTATCATTTTTGAGTTGTGGATCTTAGGGAAGGTTTTTTGATGTATGATCTATGTTATCCTTGAATCATAGAGCCTCATATTGATTGGTGTGCAAGTTAGAAGATCTAGTTTGATGATTTTTAGTCTAACAATACAAGAAGGCCAACTAAATGAATGTAGCGTGTTGTGGATATTCGAGGAGTAATTATTTCAAGTGTTTTTTGTTTGAACTTTTTTTTTTGGGTCCTCACTATTGTTGGTTTTTTTTTAGCACCAAACTTAATCTCAGTCCTAAGCTATGAGCTTGCTACAACATAATTATCAGCTAGGTTGAGGATTGGCCAACACCTAAGTAGAGTAATTAATACTTTACTTCTTCTCTTCAGGCTCTGTGAGACCCACAAAGAGTAATCCCACACATACTCATAATATTTCATGCTTGGTCAAGAGTATTTCTTCACACAGATGCACTATCTCATGAAAATCACCTTATCAAAGGCTCAACAAACCTCAAATAGAAGTGTTACATATTTCAAGGAGTGCGCTTTCATACTTAGAGTTGGGACAATCTAGTTTAAAGTATTTTGTGAGTCAATTTTCATCTTGAATCCTAGGAATAATTCAATACTAGCTCAATCTACTAAAAGATAAGCTAATAAAACAATTAGTGCTTTATTTAAGGGAGAAAGAGTCACAACTGGTAATCAATTGGTAGTACAATTTTGATTGAATTTCAGAAATAAATGGACCATTAAAATGTTACTTTGTAACATTTAACTCATTGTGTCTATAAAATATCACTTCCTTATTGAATCCTATATCCTTTTCTTACAAACTCATGAGCTCATTTTAGCGTTTAATCAGTTCATTGAAGTGAAGCATAAAATAAATTCACCCATTTATGTGTAAATGACAAAAAGATAAATGAAACTATCATTAACAAATTCATTCATAGCTTGAAAGAAAACACATAGGAGAGCAACATTTTGAAACTATAATTATTCTTTATTTCTAATATTTCCTTGTAAAACCATATTTAAGATTCGTATACAGTATAACTTTCAGCTTAAACTTCTAATATATTTACTACAATATCCTTC
>VDFB02190031.1:0-22829 GCA_007258455.2 Sequoia sempervirens
TGCCTAGGTGCTCTTGAGAGAGAAGCAAACATGCCTCCACTGGTGTTGTTTTCTGCAAAATATAGATATGGTTTCTATTTCTCTACCACCCTTTTTGGCTCAGGTTCTTTGGGTTTTTCGTCATGAGTTTCTGCCTCTATATAGGATCTTTGACCCTTGCTATAGCATCTTTGACCAGGTTTCCAAGGCTCCTTGCAAGAGAAGTACAATTTTTTCCTTAAGAACTTGTTCATGGTATCCTTCACTTTTCTTGATGGTATGCTCTTATAGGGTTGTAAATGAGATCCTTCTTTGTGAAAAGTTTTCTTTGATTGATTCAGTGGTGGTGTCTTTGAGTAAAATTTATCCTTGGATATTGAAGTTTCCAAATTTAAAGCTCTCTTGATGGCTTCCATCAAAGATGGAGGATTAAAGGCTTTTACCAGATGTTTGAGAGGTTCAACTTATCTTTTTACAAATAGAACAATGAGTCTTCTCTTTGACACATCGAGAACCATTATTGATAATCTTTGAAATTTTGCAACATAGCTCTCCACTATTCCATATTGTTTAAGGTGATCCAACTCCTTGTAGTGAATGTTTGAATCTTTCTAGTCAAACCTTTCTATTAGTCTTTGGTTGAATTCTTCCAATGTGGAAATGGAGTTATGTCCTTGGTTATCATTTTGTGATGCCATCACTTGTGTGTTAGTCCTTCCAAGTGGAGAGTAGTGAACTTTATTGCCTCTTCTTCATATAGGATTTAATGAGAAGTACATGTCTAGCCTTTGCAACCAAGATCTAATAAAACATTTGTTGGAACCAACATTTGATGGAATTGTAATCTTAGTTGAATACTGTTGGATGTCTTTGTGGGGCTGGTCCTGTTGAAATCTACTTGATCTATTTTTCATCCTTAAAATTATGAAACTCTTAGAAAGTCATCTCATCATGTATTGCCTAGCTTAGATTGTTGTATTCATCATGATATATCATAAAGTCACCTGTTATTTGATGATGGGGCTCTTCCTCTTATCTTTGTAAATTTTTTCTTAAAAGGTCCTGGGAGGTGGATTGGTTGAAATTTGGTTGTTAGTTGAAGAGCTTAGTTATAGCCTTATTTTGATTCATATTTTGCAAGGCTTGAACTAGCTTTTCCATGGACTTTGTCATTGCCCTTGTCAATTTCCTTTGACCTTGATTGATGATTTCATCATGCAAATAATTCATCTCATCTATAGGCATTCTTGATTCTCTTACCCCCACGACTTCCTTGTTTGATTCTAGTGATGGAACCTTTCTGTTCTCTTTTGGTTATATTTGAAATCTCTTCCATTAGTGTGCATGTGTTATAAAGTAAGATTTTGCATCAAAATATTAGCTTTTCACTTCGTAGGCTAGCAAGATCATGGCTCTAATACCACCCTAATACCCCCTTTTAGATTTTTCAGTGTTGCTGGGAGACGTGTCTCCTGCCCCCTGAGACGCATCTCAAAGACTGGTACGCGTCTTTGGTTTCAGAGATGTCCCCAGAAATGCCTCTAGCAACATAGAAACTTGAGGTGCCGTCTCCTGACGTCTCCCAGTGGGAATTTTGGCGTCTCCTGTGAAATTTAAAGACATTAAAAATTATAACATGAAAAAATTTATGTCATGATATTTTCTATAAATTATTAATTTATTAATTTTTATTTATATTAAAAAAAGATGGCATTTCCAAGTACCTTTGTCTCCTATTTAAAAAAAAGAGCCGTACCAGTATCGGTACCAATCTCTCGTATCAGTACCAATACCAGTCGCCCTGCAACTATGGATTTTTTTAATCAAATATGCAATTTTCAATATTTCCTTTTGAAATATCCCACCCCTGATAGGATATTTACTTTTCTGATTTTGCTTGTCTTTGTTTTTTGTTTGTATTGGTGATTGATTTGTTTGTGTTTTGGCAATGTTTTTGAATGCTTTTAAACAGAAATAAAGTGCAAAAAACTTGAGAACTTTCAACAAATGCATAATCAGAAATTTCACATTTTTCAATACCACAACTAGCTGAAAATTTCCAGAATTTTATTACAATTAGAATATTGAGATTTTCTCGATTATAACAACAATCTGGTTCATAAAATACCATCTAATATCTAAATCCAACATACCTAGAAAATGTTTGCCACTTTGTCAATGTGTTGTAATAAAATCTATTAAATTGGAAGTTTGCAAACATGGATGCCTTCCTCCAAAATCTCAGAATAACACTTCCAAAATTAAATGCAAATGCTCTCATAATTCTGGACGCCAAGAATGATGAAGTTTGTGGCTGAAGAACTTACGCGTTTCACTCCGTAAAACTCCACATGGCTCTTATGAGGATGTATGGCTGGCAAGGAATGGTACGGCTAGCTGAGTATGGTATGGCCTGCTTAAATAAATCCCCACGTGCTTGCTAAAGACAATGTTCAACAAAGAGAATAACAACACATATACATATATATATATATATATATATATATATATATATATATACACATATACATATATATATATATATACACATATACATATATATATATATGTATGTATGTATTCTTATTTGAAACAAAGAACCTCTAATAATCTTGAATTATCTAGCTCCTGTAAACACAATTGCAGCCTCTAAATGAAGCCACCAAAAAGAGCGATCTTTGTGTGGTATTGCACACTTGTAGATCACTAAACCCGGGAGAATTTACGTTCTCCAAGATTGATTTACAGCAAGAAACCCTTGTTTCTCCTCCACACAAAAAACTCTTGAAACTTGCACGAGTATGAATGAATGAATTAAATGAATTCCAAAATGCCCTTTTATAATTCATTTCGTTCACTTTTAAATTCCATTTCATTCAATTTACTTTTAATTTCTTTTAATTTGGTGCACAACCTCATATTATAAAGTATTCTTTTAGAATCATTTAAATCCATTTTTAATAAAGTCCTTATGTCTCCCTTTTAATATAATAAATTAATAAAGCATCATTAAATAGATCACTTTATTAATTTCCATTTAACCCTTATATGACCTTTAATAATAAAGGTCCCTCTAAATAATCACTTTATTAAAATATTATAAAGCGACTTAAGAATTAATCACTTTATTAAATTAAAATATTATAGTTAACACTTTAGTATTTCATCTTTCATGCTGAGACCATCACTCAATCATTCCAACTGGAAACTGATGCTGCTACTGATCTTGGGGTGATGTCTGAACAAAGCAATCCAACTAACAGTCTCCTCCTAAAAAGTAGGGATTCCCCTAAAAAGTAGGAAATTGTCTCTGATCATCAAAAATGGCTCATAAGGCCCCTTGCTAGGCTCCACAAGCTCCGGGTGGTCACAAGTGAACTGTTAGTCCCTTCCTAAAAAATGGGAGACTGGCTCCAAGCTCCTAAAATGCCACACAGACTTCCAAAAAGGTTACAAGACCCCCAAAAGAGCTCCCTATCCATCGTGTTAGCCTACGGGAAGCCAACTGATAGGCTAACCACCACCACTAACCATTGCCTAGCAAAAGGGGACATTGCACCTTTCAATACACAATATGACACAAACAAGAATATCAAAAGCATCAAGGTCAACATTTGGTTCAACTTTATTTGAACAATCAATTGGAGTGTCACTGCCACTAGCTGTTTCATGTGTAAAAGTTGCTAGGTCTATAGAAACTTAGACAATTTTTGCAATTGTAGCATCTAAATTAGGACATTCAAGACTTATATCCCAATTATTTGTTACACCCTCATTGTATTCAGGTGTCTTATGTGACAAGAGACGAAGGTTGGAGTGTATATAGACCAAATCTTATGTGTTTTTTGCACCCAAATAGTTGCACTTAACTTAGGGGATGGAGTATGTACTCCAATTCCGTTCAGTTGCTGAAGAACATTCAACCTGTTGAATTTTCATACAACATTTAGTATTTGATTTTACAAATTCAATACATAAACTATAAAATTATATTATTATAAAATATAATATATAGCATAATAGCATCAAATAAGAAAGGAAGAAATTAAAAAATAAAAAGATACATACTTGGGAGAGAGTTTTAATTGCAAGAGGCTATAGGAAAATGGAGCCTTGACCATGTAGATACCTGTAATGTCCCCATTTTCGTGAGCATCAGAGTTCGTAACGATTAGCCTATTATTTTGACCCTCGTAGGCTGACAAATGTGATGAGAGGGTCTTCCTTGGTAGTTATCCAGAGTTTCAGGACATTACTCCTCCAGTTGATTCAAGTTTGGGCCTTTGCAAAGGCTTCTAGAGTGTTATTCAGGCACTTACTATTTAGAGTAAGTCAGGCCAATAGGGGTTACTATTTTTGGCGGGGCACCTGGCTCAGCTAGTCTTCTCAGTTTCAACCCAGTTTGACAGTTTGTTGAGCAAACGAGGAATAATGGAGCATTTAATAATAATTAAAAGATTATTATTATGACTTTATAATATAAGGTCACTTTAATGAAATATTAAAGTATTAATTAATGGTGAATTATAAAGTATTCAATACTTTATAATTGAGGAGCAATATTAATATTAAATGAGTTTTAATACTTATTTAAAAAGAACGCCATTTACTAATAAATTTGCCTAAGTCTCAAAAGGGGCGAATTTTGTAATATTAAATGCATTTAAGTTTCTTTTTTGAGGGGGTCGAACTTTTAGTGCAAGAATCTAAGCTTAAAAAGAAGATTCTACAATCTTTTCATGATGTTTCCCTTGTTGGTCATCAAGGGATTTTCAAGACTTATAAGCAGATTCGTGAAAGATTCACTTGGAAAGGGTTGAAAGAAGAAGTCTTGAACTACATTAGAGAGTGTCCGATTTGTCAAAAAAATAAAAATGAACATTCTTATCTAGTTGGTCTGCTACAGCCCTTGCCCATTCCGAATAAAAAATGGGAAATTATTGCCATGGATTTCATCACGAGGTTGCCCAAGGTGCAAGGACGTGATTGCATTTTTGTTGTGGTTGATAGACTAACGGAATTTGCTCATTTCTTTGCTGTCACCACTTCATTTACATCAGCTCAAGTGGCTGAGTTGTTTTTCAGAGAGGTCTTCTGTTTGCATGGGTTGCCTAAAACTATTGTCAGTGATAGGGACAGCAAGTTCCTAAGTGTTTTTTGGCAAGAGATCTTCAGATTGAGTGGGACAGTGCTTACTCCAAGCACTAGTTATCACCCACAAATAGATGGGCAATCATAAATTGTTAACAAGTGGTTAGAGGGCTACCTAAGAAACTATGTTTCAGGACAGTCAAGAGCTTGGATTAAATGGCTTCATTTAGGAGAGTATTGTTATAACTCTTCTTATCACATGTCAATTAAAATGTCACCTTTTATGGTCCTTTATGGTTATGAAGCTACTAATTTTGTTGATTTAGTGTTTGGTGATAGTAGAGCTCCACAAGCATTGGATATGCTACAACAGAGCCAAGACATCTTGAAATCTCTCAAGGAAAATCTACAACAAGCTCAAAATCAGCAAAAGTTATACACTGATCAGTAGTGTATTGAGAGGTCTTTCGAAGTTGGGGACATGGTTTACTTGAGGCTTCAGCCATATAGACAATCTTCTCTCAAGAAAAGTGGTGCAGAAAAGTTGAAGCCACGTTTTTATGGTCCGTTCAAAGTCACCAAGAGGATTGGTGAAGTTGCTTATGAGTTGGATCTTCCAACTGAAAGCAAAGTGCATAATGTATTTCATGTGTCACGCCTCAAGAAGGCACTTGGACACAACGTGGTGGCTACTTCAAAATTACCTCCATTGGATGAGGAAGGTCAGTTGGTGTTGATTCCTGAAGAAATTCTTGATACTAGAGAGCCTTCTTTGAGGAGAAGGACAATCAAAGAATACTTGGTTAGATGGAGGAATTTGGCTATTGAAGATGCCACGTGGGAAGGAAAACAGATTTTGTTGCATCCATCTTTTCAGTTGCTTGAGGACAAGCAATCTCGAGGAGGGCGGATTGTAATGTCCCCTTCTCATCAGTGATTAGCCTTGCAATTCATCAGCCTATTCCGGAGACCCGTAGGCTGGAATGAGGAGAAATTAGGGTTTCCTGGCTTGGAGTTTTGTGGCATTTCATGTTATTTACTATTTATAGTAAATACTATTTGTGGCAGTGTGCAGTTGACTATCTTCAGTCATCCTTCCAGTTGGAGCAGTTGTTTATGTTCAAACTTGGTCTTCAAAAAGCTTTATTTGGTGAAAATATTTGAATAAAGGCATTAATGTTTTAATTCTCTGTTGACCCCCTTGGCCTAAGGTGATAACTTAAAGTTGTTTTAAAAGTGGGCCATGAAGGGTACGCCCTCATTAAGAGTTTAATTTTTATTTAGTGAAATATTTCATCACCTTGAAAGTGGACGCCACCTTTTGAGGAATTTATATTTTGAATAAATGAAAAGAATTCCAAGAGGTGTCTTTTGGCGTACCTTCTGCGATTGTGAAGAGTTTCTCAGCTTTTTATAAAATAAAGTCTTTTCTCCAGCATTGGACATCCATGAAATTATCATACTGTTATGCTGTCAAAATGCCAATGGACATTTTGCTTCGAGGATGCTGCCTCCTAACCTCTTACCAATTTTGTGTTTGAAATACAACACCTAGTTGGATTATTTTTGCTTCTCACATCAGACTAGCAGATTGAGCATTAAGATTGAAGAATTTCTAAAGTATTTTTACAGTTTTGGTTTACTGGTTTATCTATAGCTGAAGCTGGTTTTTGATTATATCTCTTGGAGTGATTTTAATTCTGTTCTGGGTATTTTGGCAAATCAATTCTTGGTTCAAGGCGACCCTTTCCTCAAAAAATTGGAATTTATTTCCAAGTTTCTGATTTTATCTTACAAAATCGATTTTTCAAGGAGGTCGTACCATTTGGGAAGAGCATTGGAATTCGTGCAAAATAATCTGGAGTTGTTGGTGATTGTTTCTGGATTGCATCTTGGGCGCCAAACCTCTAGGAAGCATTTGCAACTGATATCTCGTCATTCAGAGGTAATTTGATCAAGTTATGAGCATTTAATGAATTCACAATTTGCTGGTCTGAACTTCTAGAATACAGATTTTTATATCAGAATTGTAATTGTTCACTGTTTTGGCCTCATACTTCAGTTTTAGAGTGTTATATGATTATTAGAACTCATACTTCTCTTTCTAGATTCATTCTTTATCATTGTAAATTGTAATTTGCAGCTCATTTCTTATTGTACAAATTGTAAACAGTAGTACTGTTCCAGTTTTATTTGCTGCAATTGTTTTCTCTTCTTCTCAGATAAGGACCCCTGGATGGTTTACCGCCAGTGTGGATAATTTGATTGTAATACTCTTATACCCACTTCATAGTGGTGAATCCCCACAGCTCTGTGGATGCCCGCCGCAGCGGACGAATTGTTTTAATTGTAATCTTTTCCCCCCACTGTTTGGTGGTAGTGTGGAAATGCTTTTCATGGCTGGTTATCCGCCTATTCATTTCTAGTTTCAATTTAACACTCCGTCATATGTTAGCACCTCGCCCTCAGTGGGATCTTGAGTGCACATTCTTGACGTTGAGTAGTTTCTTTCAAGTATTTTTCATTTAGCTCCTCCACCATATGACAACACCTATTCCTCATTGGGATTGAGTGTGCATTCTTGGTGTGAGTTCTTTTCAAGTTTGGTTTTCTATTTGGAGCTAACGCTAATCAAGTTGGTTAAGTGCTGGTTATGTTGTGTTACTTCATCGAAAAAATTGGTTAGCATATTTCAAAATAGCACAAAATCAGCAGAAGATGTACGCTGATCAGCAGCGTGTTGAGCGTTCATTTGAGGTTGGTGATATGGTTTATCTTCGACTTCAACCTTACAGACAGTCTACACTCAAGAAGAGTGGAGCGGAGAAGCTCAAACCTCGCTCCTATGGGCCATTCAAAGTTGTCAGAAAGGTTGGAGCAGTGGCTTATGAGTTGGAGCTACTGTCGAGTAGTAAGGTCCACAACATCTTCCATGTGTCTCGCCTCAAGAAGGCATTTGGACACAATGTTGTTGCTTCATCACAGTTGCCTCCCTTAGATGAAGAAGGGCAGTTGACCTTGATTCCAGAAGAGATTATTAATTCCAGAGAGCGTTCTTTGAGGAGGACAATCAAAGAATACTTGGTGAAGTTGAAGAATTTACCCTTGGAGGATGCTACTTGGGAGAATGAGGAGATTCTACAGCATCCAGACTTGCGATTGCTTGAGGGCAAGCAATCTTGGGGAGGACGGACTGTAATGTCCCCTTCTCAAATGTGATCGTTTCAGTTGACCGTTGGCCTATTCCAGAGACCCGTAGGCTACTCGGATGGTAAAATTAGGGTTTCCTAATTTTGAGGAGTTTGTTGCTTGAAGTTTAGAAATCGGATTGCAGATTCTTTTTGGGTTTTTAGAGAGCTTAGCGGTGGTATGTTCAGTTTGGTGTTTCAAACAACTTCATGAATTTACTATTTTTAGTAAATTCTATTTTTAGCAGTGGACAGGCTAGGTTCAGCTCGGTTTTCTTCTTCAGTGGGTTTAGTTGGCAATATTGTTTTGGCCCTTGGGTGCAATTTTATGGAGAGATAAGTGTTTTCATATTATAATATTATAATTTAATATTATAACGCCCCCCTTGCCTAGCATTATAACTTCATGTTGTTCTTAAAAAGGGGACTTGATGGCTAGGCTCTTCATTGAAAAGATAAATTATATTTTATGGTCAAATTATGGGCTAAGTGAAATGGACGCCTACTTGAGGAGAGGTTGATTTTTATTAAAAGGTGAAATATTTCATTAAGGGAAAAAGGACGCCACCTTTTGGAGGGAAATATTGAATTCAAAAATTAGGGTTTGGGGCGCCCTTCTTGAAGCTTCTAGAAGGTTCTCTTCATGTCTTTATATTTAGGCCTCAGCTCTTCGTTTGGGATCTTTTGTCTACCATACTGTTATGTTGCTGAAATGTATTCAGGCAAGCTTCGAGGAAAGCATACATCCTAGCATTGGACTCATCTTCTTGCTTGAAAGATAGCAACAAGTTGAGAATTTGATTGTAGTTGGGTTGTTTAGCATTTGGTAGCTGTTATTCAAGCATTTTGTCATATTTCAAAGTTGCTGATGTTGCATGGTTGTAGGTAGTTTTCATTCATATATCAAAAAATAAAAA
The DNA here is from genome assembly GCA_007258455.2 of Sequoia sempervirens. Lineage (NCBI taxonomy): Eukaryota > Viridiplantae > Streptophyta > Pinopsida > Cupressales > Cupressaceae > Sequoia > Sequoia sempervirens. The sequence goes on from VDFB02190031.1 coordinate 9,176, forward strand.
AGATATTGTTCTGGGTGTTTGTCATATCCTCTTTCCTATTTGGGGCGACCCTACTTGCAAACTTGTGGATTTTTATTTGTTGTTTCTGATTTTTACTAGCAAAATCGCCCTTTTAATAGGGCCGTACCATTCTGAGTTGGTCTTGGGAATTGTGCAAAAAGAAAAAAGGCTGTTTGGTGAGGTCTTAGGTTCTCATTTTGGGCGCCTTCATCATTAGAGCAATCTGCAATTCGTTTCGTGTCATTAGAGTGTGATTTGAGCAAGTTATGAACATTTGAGTGAGTATTATGTTGCAGATTTCATCATTTTATGTTGCAGGTCTGATATATCAGAATCAAGAAAGTTGTCCCTTTGGTTGGAATTGAGCATTGGAAGACACATTTGGCATTGGGAAGACATACTAATCAGTTGCAGCATTGAAGGACTCAAAAACTCCAGATTTAAGTGAACATTTTGACATATTGTAAGCTGTTAGTAGTACTATCAGCCATTCCACTCCTATCTTTCATTTAATCAATTGTATTTCTCACTGAATAAGTGGAAGAGGCTGGCTTGCTGCCTATTTGCTTTCAGTTAAGTAGTTTAGGGACCCTCTGACCATATGCTCGCCATCACTTGGCGCCATTCTTGGTTAGGGTTACTTGAGTTCATCATGCATTGATCCTCTGACCATATGCGCGCTCTCACACAGCGCCATTCTTGGTTAGAGTTCCTTCCAGTTGTGCATCTGCATTAGATCCTTTGACCAATGCTCACACCTTGCCCACATCGGGATCCTGGTGTACATTCTGGTTAGAGTTACTTTCCACAACGTTTTGGTTTAGAGCTAGCCTTAACGGGTGCGTGTTGAATTGTAATTTGCATTGCAAAAAACAAAAAAAATTTGTCCGGTTCTTTACAGTTCACCAACAAGTTGATTGAGAGGTTCGATACTAAAGATCCAGAGGTGAAGTTTAGGGAGCTTGCACAGCTGAAACAGCATGGCTCGTTGGAAGCATACATTGGAGATTTCCAAAGACTTTCTGTGATGGTGCCCAACATCACTGAAAGAAGGCTAGTTGTACTATTCTTCGAAGGATTGATGGAACCATTGAAAGGATGGGTTAAGGCATTCGACCCACCAAGTCTAGAAGAAGCCATTAAGAAGGCTTGAAGCATGGAGTTGTCAGCTCCAAGACCAATGTTTCCACCCAAGCCTTTTGCTCACAAGAGGGATAAAAGGCATTCTTCAAATCAGCATAAGAAATTCCCTTCTAGGATTGATGATGAACTCCGGGAGAAGTTGAGAAAGGAGGGAAAATGTTACACTTGCAAAGAACCTTGGACTAAGGGTCATAGATGCTATGGAAGGGGCCATGCAAACCATTTGGAGGCCTATTCTGATTTCGGATCAGAATCTGATCACTCGGAGCAGCGGTATGGTTGTGAAGAAAGTGATGAAGAGAAAGCTCTGCAAGAGTCTGAAGATGAACAAGGAGGTGGAGGCACTTTTGCCCAACTCTCGAGCTTTCACAAAAATGAATCCTTCAAGGTTAGAGGCATGGTCAAAGGGCAGTGAATAGTTGCATTGATTGACATTGGAGCAATGCACAACTTCATTGATGAAGGCATGGTAACAAAGAAAGGGCTCCAAACAAAAGAATTTGAAGGCTTCAAGGTTATGGTTGCCGATGGGTTTCACATCTCTTGCACCAAGAAGATTTCAAACATGTCTATGCAATTGGGCAACAATGAAGTCAAAGATGACTTCTATGTAGTCAATATTGTGGATAAGGGTGCCGTCCTTGGCATTCAATGGTTGCGTTCACTTGGAGAGATCTCTCTAAATCTGTAAACCATGGAGCTCAAGTTTCAATCCGATGGAAAGAAGGTGGTGCTAAGGGGAATGTCTAATGGAGGTCCTCGGATTGTTTCCTTCAAAAGAATGGAGAGGCTGATTCGGCATGATCAAGTTGAGTGGGCTGCAGAATGTATGGTTCTTCCAGCTAGTCCGGTTCAAACAAAGAGGAACTATCCTCCAGATATTCAGTCTATACTCACGAAGAAAAGTAAGGTGTTTGCTGATCTACTCCTGGGCCGCCTCTTGAAAGGGGAGCTGAGCATGTCATTGAACTCAAGGAAGGGGCCAAGCCAGTCATCACAACACCATATCTCTATCCTAAGAAGCAAAAGGACGAGATTGAGAAAAACATAAAAGAACTCTTAGAGATGGGCTTCATCCATCCAAGCAAGAGTCCCTTCACTTCAGTAGTAGTTCTTGTGAAGAAGGATGGCACCATCCGCATGTGTGTGGATTATTGTGCCTTGAATCAAAGCACAATCAAGAATCGGTACCCCATCCCCCGAATAGATTAGCTCATTGATGAGCTACATGGTGCCAAGTTCTTTTCAAAAATTGATTTGAGATCGTGTTACTACCAAATTCAGATGAGGGGGTCAAATGTTGAAAAGACGACATTCAGATGCCACTATGGTCATTTCGAGTTTTTAGTCATGCCATTTGGGTTGACTAATGCTCCTGCTACTTTCCAGTCTTGTATGAACAGAGTCTTTTAGAAGAAGTTGAGGAAGTTTGTGTTGATCTTTTTTGATGATATCCTCATCTTCAGCAGGATGTGGGAAGAACATCTCAAGCATTGGAGGAAGTGCTTAGCATCTTGGAATCAAAGAGCTTGTTTACCAAAGAATCCAAATGTGAATTTGGAATGAAAGAGCTGCTCTACCTTGGTCACATAATCAGTGCTGATGGGGTGAAAGTTGATCCTGAAAAGATCAAGGCGATAGTGGACTGGCCACCTCCAGAGAATTTGACACATTTCAAGGGATTCTTGGGTCTTTGGGGCTTTTACAGAAGATTTGTGAAGGGCTACTCTCAAAGTGCTGCTCCTCTTACTGATCTCACTAAAAAGGGGGCTTTCTTTTGGTCAGAAAAGGCTCAAAGTGTTTTTGATAAGTTCAAGAAGATCATGAGTTCTTGTCCGGTTTTGGCCATGCTGGATTTTTCCAAGCCTTTCGAGCTGCAATGTGATGCATCAGGTGAAGGTGTTGGTGCTGTTTTAAGGCAAGGTAAGCATCCCATTGTGTTCGAAAGTAGAAAATTAAAAGGTGTTGAAAGGACTTACTCCATCTATGACAAAGAAATGTTTGCAATCATGCATGTATTAGCTAAGTTTAGACAATATTTGGTGGGGAGCAAGTTCGTTGTCAAGACTGATCACAACAGTCTCAAGCACTTCATGCATCAAAAGGACTTGAACGAAAGACAACAAAAGTGGGTGAGTAAGCTTCAAGCTTACGATTTTGACATTGAGTATGTCAAGGGGAAAAACAACATTGTGGTGGATGCACTATCTAGAAGGCCTCATTTGAGCTATTTGTGTGAGCTTACTGCTGATTGGAAGGAGTTGTTGCTTGTTGATTATGCCAAAAATCAGTTTGCAACCAGCAGCATTGAAGGTACTTTTCATGACGAAAGGTACAAAGTGGTTGATGGTTTGATACTCTACAAGGGAAGGATCTTTTTAGTGGCCGATTCTAAGCTCAAAAAGAAGGTTTTGATGACATTCCATGACATCCCACTTGCTGGTCATCAAGGTTATTTCAAGACATATAGGGAGACTCATGAAAGGTTTTCTTGGAAAGGGCTGAAAGAGGAAGTCCAACGCTACATCAAGGAGTGTCACACTTGCCAAATGAATAAGAATGAGCATACTCTTCCAGCTGGGCTGCTGCAACCTCTTCCAATTCCCAATAAAAAAATGGGAAATCATATCAATGGACTTCATCACGGGATTGCCTAAGACTTGAGGCAAAGACTGTATCTATGTTGTGGTGGATAGATTAACAAAGTTTGCGCATTTCTTTGCCATTACTAGTTCATTTTCAGCAGTTCAAGTTGCAGATTTGTTTTTTCATGAGGTGTTTCGTTTGCTTGCCGAAGAACATAGTGAGTGATAGTGTTTTTTTTTTTCAGAGAGCTTGCACAACTCAAGCAGGTGGGTACTTTGGAGGCCTACATTAGAGAGTTTTAGAGGCTCTTTGTGGTGGTTCCTAGCTTGTCAGAACAGAGGTTATTTATTTTATTCACCGAGGGATTATTTGAGCCCATGAGAGGATAGATCATGGCTTTTGACCCCCCTTCATTATAGAAGGCAATGAAGAAGGCACAAAGTATGGAGTTGTGTGCTCCTAAAAAACAATTTTCTCCTAAAGATATTACTTCTTTCAATGATGAGAGTCCTCAATAATCTGCTGATAAGAAAAAGAAATCAACAACTAAGGTGGATGAGGAGTCACGAGATGAATTGAGGAAGAAGCAATTGTGCTATTGGTGCAAAAAGCCCTACAACAAAGAGCATGACTGTCCTTTGAGGCCTAAATGAAAGGCCAACCGTATGATGTGGGTTAATTATGACGAACTTGAATCTGAAATTTCAGACCAACAAGCTATTACAGAGGATGATGTGGTTTGAAAAGCCTCTATAGAGTTTGGACCTGATGCAAATTTGTCTCCTTTAGCCTTATTTGCTAATATACAGAAAGGGTCTTCATTAAGAATCGGGGGAATAGTTAATGGATAGCATTGCATTGCCATGCTTGACATTGGAGCCACGCATAATTTTATAGATGAGGGGTTTGTAGCTAGATGTAGACTCCAAACTGAAGACTTCGCTGGATTCAGAGTTAGAGTTGTCGATGGATATACCCTCACTTGCACCAGGCAGATATGTAATCTCACTTTGTTGCTGAATGACTATGAGTTACAGATTGACTTCTATGTGGTCAACATGGGTGAGATGGACATAGTGCTAGGCATGAAATGGCTCCAAGACATTGGAGAATTCACCCTCAATGTACCTAAAATGGAGATGAAGTTTAAGATGAATGGTAGAGGTTACGTGTTGAGGGGAATTGCAGATGGGAGTTTGCATTCTCTCTTTGTAGAGAGAAGGACGAAAGGAGTAAAAAGGAGATTGTACGGGAGGAGTATGAGTCAATGCAGGAGTTTGATTCTATTCATTGCTCTAGGGGTTGGGAGATGGATGATTCAGATCAGCGTGAAGTGGGTGTGCAATTTGTGAATAATCCATTGTTTAAGTCTGATGCTGTATTGGTTTTATGACAACCCACTCTTCGAGTTTGATGCTGACCTCACTCTTGACTCTAGTATAGATTTGGGCGATGATTACAGTGTTTGGAATCTTTCGAGCGCATCGGGATTCTAGACAGGGCTCACTGAGGAGTTTTACAGTGTGTACACGGTGAGGAGTGCCTACAGTTTTGTTTTTGATTCACCTGTACACGATTTGTATTTGATGCACAATCCTCTGCGCATGGGATAGATAGTTTGTATGATAATTCACTTTGTGCAGTGGAGGGAAGCAAATCATTTCAGTGTTCAGTGTTGTTTCCTCCTAATGTTCATGCTCTTGAGGTACATGACATTGGGAATGTTGTTGGTCATGCAGGTTTCAGTGATTTTCCAGTTGATCTTATGCTGGTGCTTCAGGAGTTAGTTGGATATGAGAGGGACATTATACAGGTCTTCCCTTGGGACCTAGGTGGAGTGGTGTTCTCTTGGCAATTGAGTTTGCTTGGGGACAAGAAAATTCAGGGAGGGCGGATTATAATGTCCCCTTTTTAGCTTATTCCGTTTCCTGATGGCTTAGCCTATATTTTGACCCTCGTAGGCTAATGGTATTGGATAAAGGGTCTCGTGAGGCAAATACTTGGTCTTTAGATGGTGTTATTTCTCACCAGAGTTTAGTTGATTTTAGGATTGGCCTTCGTTGATGTTTCAGGACTTAGTTACGCACACTTAACTATTTATAGTAAGTCGTCAGGTCATTGGAGTCCAGTGTTACTATTCTTAGTAAGGCACTTGGACGTGTTGCAGATTCAGTGTTGATTCCTGGGTTCAGTTGGTATGGTGAAATGAGGATTATTGAGGAACTTATATCATTTAATTATTATTAAAGGTGACTTTAATAATAATTAATATTTTAAAAGCATAATATAAAGTTTAGAATTTCACTTTATGTAAGTGGGGCCATTTTGACTTAAAAGCATTTAATGAGCCTTGGGGAAAAGTATGCCCACTTTATGAGTTATATCATAAAGTCAACAAAAGCATATAAAATATATTTTAAGTGACTTAAAAAGGCCATCTTGGGAATCAACCATTTTATGAGAAGTATATAAGAGGTTAAAAAAGCAAATTGAATCATCTTTGAGCATTTTTAATCATTTGTCACCTGGAGAATATTGGCGTTTGTGGAGAGAGACCAAGGGTTTCTGCTTTACCAGCGAATTTCAGACATTGGAGAATGTGATTTCTTCTTTGTTTTGCATTCTAAGGTTGTGAGATATCAGCTGAAGATTGCTTATTGATTTGGCTTCATTCAGTGGTCAAAATAGTGCAAATTTGAGAAGATCTATTCAAGGTTTTGAACCAGTTTTCAATGTGAGAAGCATACATCTGTTGTAGCTGCAAATATCAATCATTGTGCATAGAAAACAAGGCCGTACAGGTTCATTAATACCATCCGTACCATCTTCTAGAGATGGCGTGTGATCATAAGGCCAAATCGCCTTGTGTTTGGTGGCTAGATTGTCATCATCTTGGGCAGCTAGACTTATAAAGGCATCTAGGGTGGTTTATAAGGTGTAGAACATCATCTTTGCAGCAGATCGAACACCTTATAAGTCTTATTAATGGCTGCCATTGTTTCCAAACTACAAGATATTCGTTAAGCTTCAATATCCGGGTGTGCGCTATGATGTAAAAGCCTATAAAGACAATCTTTTGATAATATATTATCTATTGCAGCATTAGTATTTCAGTAGTTTGTATATTTTTGTCTTTATCTTTCTTGGCAGTTTCTTCAAAATCTCAAAAAACACAAAAAAAACATAAAACCACAAAAACACAAAATCCAGAAAATTACCATCAGCAGTGCACAAATTTCATTGGGGGGAGAACAAGGGTTCTTACATGGTCATGCAATTGACTCACACTTAGAATATTGTGTTTGAACTTGTCGATGTTTAATACATTCTTGGTCTTTGTCTTTCCATTGTCGAAGCTAAGAGTTCATTTTCTTGTGATTCTTGCTGTAGCATTATCTCCAAACTTTATAGTGCCTCCATTAATTTCCTTCAGAGTGATGAACTTGCTTTTATCCCCCGTCATATGTCTTAAATTAAGATATCACAAATTTCACAAACCCGAGCTGCTAAAACTTATTGCGAAATTTGAGTGATTTCGCCAATTATCAACTAGGGTTGATAATCTCACCACCGGAGCCAATCTTCCTTAAGAGGGTTTTCTTCCTCTAAAAGGTTGTCGTGAACTTCGTTCAACCAACAAATATTTGTTCAAACCATAGCCATCATGCCTGCAACAAACCCCCTGAAATTTTTATTCTCCTCCTTGCAAAATATCCCCCATAGTTTTTATTTTTATTTTTAAGATACACAACACTTCACCCGTTAATGTTAGCCCAAGAAAGATGGCAAGCTGAAAGCAACCTTCACTTTTTGATCACCCAGATCTCGGAGTGGGAAAGGCGAGAGCATATGGTGTAAGGGGATCTGTTAGCAATAAACTGAAATGCTTGAAGTACAATGATATTGGCGGCAAGCCAACCAATATAGAAAATGTAAATACTTAGGTGGCAAGCCAACCTCTTCCACTTTTGAGCGAGCTACAAGAAAGTAAATGAATGTAAATGTTTAGGCGGCAAACCAACTTGTTTCACTTTTCAATGGGCAGGAAAAGAAAGCAACTAGGCGGCAAGCCAGCCTCTTCCACTTTTCAGTGGGAATGAAAGCACAAGTACAAAAATAAAGAGCTGATCAGTAATACTGAAAACAACATTTCAATATTGAATCTCTTACAGTGAATCATGAGATTACTTAGTGACATGAAGGCCGGAAACTTAGACAATGATCTCCATGATAAATACAAAGATAAGCATCAAGAAAATAAGACAAAATATTGAAAATACCAGGTCTGATGTAAAATGGCATCGTTCTAATTTTTTGACCAACATTCTTGGAAATCACCAAAATGCTCGTATCTTCCTCAAAACTCCTCCGAATGAACTCAAACTGAAAGCAAATGATGCCTAGAGGCTAGGCATCCAATTTGAAGCAGTTAGACTCCACCAAAAAGCTTTGTTATTTTCTACATGCTTCCCAATTCAGCCTCAACAAATGGTACGACCTTCTAGTGAAGGGTGACCTCTAGTAAAAACCAAGACACAAGCTAAAATCACCAAAATTGAACTAAAAGGGCACCTCAAAGCTAGGTATCCAATGAATCGGTACCCATAAAATTCGCCCAACTCCTCAGGAAGATGCAATCAGATACATGCGTCAGCCACACTCAAAACTAGCCACATGAAATTGAAGGAAACATACCAGAAAGGCACTAACTCACTACCACACCAAAAATCAGAAAACATCAAATGAAGCCATCACCATTGAAAGCTCAGTTGCAATCTCTAAATGAAGGAGCACCAACAATCCAGCTAGGAGCTATCTTGCAAGCTCGAAATTGAATAAGGCTAGGAGGTATTCCAACCACGAGGCAAGAGTCTGGATAAAATCCAGTAGCACTTCGTTATGAGATGAAATATGGATACCAAATGAAGAGGTAAGGCACATCATATATAGCTTTCCAACCCAAAAGTTCAAATCTCCTTTTCCCTCCAAAAGGGATGCCTAAGAAGGAGGAATATAATATTCATTTAAATTTGCAATTTTGACTTGACTTTGGGCACCCAACTTGACTTAGGAAAATAAACCTTATGAAATGCAAATATGTCTCCAAATTGGACGACCTCATGAAGAACACAAGTTAAAAACAACTTAAGTTATATGTCTAGGTGTAATGTCCCCATTTTTTCCATACACTCTTCTTTGACTGATAGCCTATTTCCAGAAATCCGTAGGTTGATCAGAAGTGAAATTAGGGTTTTCTTGCTTGGAGGTTTGTGGCATTTCTAGGTATTTACTATTTTTAGTAAATACTAATTTTGGCAGTGGTTCAGTTGTTAGCCTTTAGTTCATCTTTTCAGTTGGAGCAGTTCCTTGTGTTGAAGTTTTGGCTTTCAAAAACATTTTTTGGTGAAATTTTGAAATAAAGGCATTAATGTTCTATTTTTCAGTTGACGCCATGGCCTAGTGGAATATTTTCAAGTTGTTTTAAAATGTGGACTTGAAGGGGGGTCGAAGTCATTAAGGAGAAAATAGAATATTAAATAAAGTTAATGTTGCCATGAAGTGGGACACCACCCTTGAGGAAGAATTAGAAATTCTTGAAATTTGAAAAGTCTCTTCTATGACTTTTGGTGTGCCTTGAAGGGGAGTTGAAGAGTTTTCTCATTTCCTATAAAAGTGAAGCCTTGCTCCAGCATTGGGTATTCATTGTTAATTGCTAAAGTTATGTTGTCAAAATGACATTGTGATTATTTCTTTGAGGGATGCTTACCTCCTAGATTTCAATCAATTTCGTGTTTGAAAGACAACACCTAATTGGTTTTATTGCTGCTTCTCATCTAGACTAGCAAATTGAGCTCATATGTTGAAGAATTTGGAGTTTTTGTCAGTTTTGGTTTTGCTGGTTCATCTACAGCTGAAAATGATTTTTGTATACAGCTCTTTGAATAAATTTATTTTGCTTGTGGGTACTTTACCAATCTTTCTCTATACCCAAGGCGACCCTTTGGCTGCAATCTTATGAATTAAGGTGAAGTTGCTGATTTTATCTAAGGGAATTGCCCTTCAAGAGGGCCGTACCATGTCTCCTGTGTTTTGGGATTCGTGTTTAATGTTTGAGGACCTTTTGATGCTGAGATTTCATTGCATTTGAGGCGCCATCCTTCTAGAAGACCTTTGCACTTTGTTTCAGTCAATTCAGAGGTAAATTCATGAAGTTATGAGCATTTATTTGATTTCTAGCTTGCTGGTTCACAGTTTCAGTTTGCTGGTTTTTGTTATCAGACCTCGTTAAGTTCAGATTTTGGCTTCATTTTCAGTCCATGGGAGTTTTAAACATTGCTATAATCATCCTTCTTATATTTGCATTCATTCTATTGTTGTAACACTCGTAATTTGCAGATTCTTTCAATTGTAAGGTTGAGGATTAGTAGTACTAATCCAACCATTATTATTATTGCAATTATTTGTGATTTCTAATGCAAATACGTTACCTCTAGATGGTTTACCGCCAATGTGGAGAATAAATTTTGTAACTCTCATTGTACCCACTGAATAAGTGGAGAATTCCCACTCTTGAGTGGATGCTCGCTGCAGTGGATGAATTAGTTAGTTTGAGTTTTCTATGGCTGGTTATCCGCCTAGTTATTTTAGTTTGTAATAGTTACTCCGCCATATGTTAGCACCTTGCCTTCAAAGGGATCTTGTGTGCACATTCTTGGCATTGAGTTCATTTTACACTTCCAGTTGTAAGCAATTTCAATTGTTGAGTTAATTGATCCTAGGGATCCTCTGACCATATGCCCGCCCCTCTTCCTTTAGTGGTTTTAGGGTGCATTCTTGGTTAGAGTTGCTTTGATAGAGATTTGGTTTTGGCGCTAATGCTAATCAAAGTGGCCAAGTGTTGGTTATTGTGTAAAAATTGTGGCAAAAAGTTGGTTAGCATATTTCACTAGGCATTGGGGGGCCAAAAAGCACAATATAAAAATATAACTTAAGTTACCAACTTTCCAAAATAGGCTCCATGAAAGTTGGAAAAACCTTTGCCAAATTGCCTTGCTAGAAATAGACACTGAGTGCTGAACTGCTGTCAAATTGCATTGCTGAAAATAACACTTACCAAAAATAGCATACTACTAAAAATAGTGAGGGACTCCAAACTCCATTTGAGCACAAATTGGGCAGCCATCGTAACTTACTAAAAATAGTAAGTCCAAAAATAACCTTTGATGAAAATGCATGCCAGACCCTTCTGAAACCCTCTGAAAACCTAGAAGACCTAGAAGACAAACTTCCAAACTCCCGCAAACAACCCCTTGAAAACATAGAAGGAACCTCGTAAAAAATAGGAAAGCCTAATTCTGCTTCCGACTAGCCTACGGGCCTCCGAGATAGGCTAATGGTCATCAAATGGAACTATTGCTGAGAAGGGGACATTACACCTTGTATCTTCTCCCATCTTGAATTCTTATCTTTCTTTTCCCAATTTAATTCTTTTTTAAGAATTTACTCAAAAGTAAGTTATTTAACTTTTCTAAAACTTAAGTTACTTTTGCACCAATAAAATAATTAATTCAAGTTGCCTTTTTATTTTAACCTTTTTTGACAACTTAAAACTTAATTATTTAATTATATGCTGACTCATAAAAATTGGGGACATTATAGTTGAAGAGCAGATTGTAAAGGAAATTTAGAGCAGATTATAAGGCAAAAATCTGTGTGAAGATATTGGCATAATTATGACCAGTTTTGTGAAAGGAATTGGTGCATGATTTGGATCGGATTTGTGGAAGGAGAGAGGACATTGTTGTGATCAGAATTTTGAAAGGAAAGAAGACATTATTCGTTATCAGATTTGTGAAGGATTAAGTACATTACTTGTGATCAGACTTGTGGAAAGAAAGAGTGTATTATTTGGATCAGATTGGTACAAGAGAAATAGACATTGTTCATTAAGGTTGGTGCCTACAAATTCAGAAATGGGAGTTGGTGCTTCCAGTGGGTTGATGCACACAAATTGAATGAGGGGTTGGTGGCTCTAGTAGGTTGGTTTCTACAAAATTTGTAAAAATAAGATTAGTAAAAGCAATATTTTGCCTTGGTTTTCTCTCGTAAGGGTTTCCATGTAAATATCGTGTGTTATTGTGTTCTTCTCATGTGCATGATTATTGATGTTGAGTTAATGATGTTATTGTGATTGATAAAATTTGGTTTTCTCCCGTAAGGGTTTCCATGTAAATATTGTGTGTTATTGTGTTCTTCTCATGTGCATGATTATTGATGTTGAGTTAATGATGTTATTGTGATTGATAAAATTTTAAATTGGTAAAAGTTACATTATACTGACTCACCCCCCTCTTAGTATAATTGTGTGCTCACCAACCTTTGCATTAGAAGGGTTGGCCACATTTAAGAGATCAATTTATTTATTTTAGTGTTGTCCATTATGAATTGGACAACATTTTCAAAGCACGCCATTTCAATAGATTCTATGGGGATGCTGGCAACGAAACTTGCATCTTTTACTTGCCCCTCACAATTCCTTGCCTTCAAAAACATCGCCCCTTAGGGGACACTTCTATAACATTGATCAATGGTCTATTTTTGCAATCTTTCCATTCATCAAAAGTCATGGACACACCTATTTCGGGCCATGTATCCTTTATTACTTTTAATGATGGCTCTATTGAAGCTTTCTCCTTCGCCAATAAGATGGTTGACACCTTTTCATACCTAGGACGAACATATTCATAAGGTATATTGGAAAGGGCTATCACCATCTCCCTCTAATAAGATGATCTAACAAGGTTGAAATGAAGCCCATTGCATAAATTGAATGAGCAATTCTTTGATTTGCAATCTCCCTCACTTCATTTTTGAATGTCTTCTCCAATGGGCTTTTTACATTGAAACCGACTTAATAAATTGGATGAGCGAAGGATAATGGCACAATGGGTGACAGAGATCATGCAACGGCGAAGGAAATATTGGCACGATAAGCATCTCTGGTGAATGAATTTTCGGCCAGGACAGTTAGTTCTAAAATATAACGGCCACAACGAAATCAAGCCGGGGAAGTTCAAAGTTCATTGGTTAGAACCATTCCAAGTTCGAGAAGTCTATGACAATGGCTCTATAAAGCTTGAGAATTTAGATGGGTCACGCCTACCAGAAGCAATCAACGGCTCTAAATTGAAGCAGTGTCAGGAAAGAAAGGAGAAGAAGGATACCATAGCAATCAATATGTTGGGTTATGCTACTAAGGAAGATTGGGCTATGCAAGAAGAGGATCCGCAAGAACATGACTGGGGTTTGGGAGGCCCTGGCTACACAGCCGAAGGAGTTTGGATGGAGTCAGGCGTAGACCAAATCATTGAAGAGAGGCTGGTGCAGAAAAGGGTAGAAGGTATTGTCGTACCCCAGATGCACAAGTACCTAACCAATGCGGTATTCAGGACACCAACACTATGGCAAAGAATGGGTGGACATTGGTGTTATATAGCTCCATATGAAGGTCTCAAGCGAGGATACCTGGCGAAAGGGTTAGACAAAGAGGCGCAAAAAGAGGAGGAACAAATCGCCAATGAACGAAGTATGTGTCAATTCGAGGATGTTGATGATGACACAAACGAATGGAACAACAAGCAATGGGAGGCCTACTTTGAACGTACAACTCCCTGTTTAAATACAGTAATAATGATAGAAGACATGTTCATTTCAAGTGTAGATGGCTACACTGAAGATGTAATTAAGCAATTGAGACAAGAACGGAGGAAAGTGCCAAGGATAGTGACAAAAGATGGGCTCTGGAAAATAATACCTAGCCCAGTCGGGCCACCAACTATAGAAGGCGATGAAGTTACGTGGTACCAGCATTACAGTGGACAATACATCGACGGTAGTTTCAAAGGTATTGGCCCTTCTCCACTGC
>VDFB02190032.1:0-13350 GCA_007258455.2 Sequoia sempervirens
ATCTAGTTCAATGTCAATGAACTAATTTTTTCACCAAGTTCCAAAAACTGTAATTAATCAAAGCACACATTGGTACTTTTTAGAGAAATTTTATTGTCTTTATGTCAGAATCTAGGTAAAGGTAAGGAATTATTGTTTGAAAATGTGTATAAGTTGAGATTTTTAGCGGGTGATTTAATCCCATGTTTCTTTTAAATTTGGTTTTATTGGTTGCAAGTCTCACAACACGCCCCAAGACTGTAAGGCTTGGGGACCCAAGTGAAAATTAACACTTATTGCAGGTGCTTACTAGTTGAAGAGATCATGAAGAGTTAAATTAAAGGAATTTGTTTGAAGTTCTTTGTGATTCATGTACAAAGTACCAAGAACTGGGTACTGGAAATATAGAGATGTAAAAATTTTAATGCAAAGCTTTGAGCATAGTGTTTTGATCCAAGATAAATGGTATGGTAAAATGGAAGTTTTGTTAAAATTGTAGGTCCAGGAAATTTGTTAGTAAAATCCGAAGTATCGGGTAGGGTATGTGTAGGATCATGATGGGCCAAATAGTGGCGATATGATGGGTATGTGTAGGGTATGTTCCTGACGAATTTTTTTTAACCCAAAATTGATGAAACGAAAAGAGTTTCTAAAGGAGATTCTCAGCTTTCAACCAATATAAATTATGCTTTAATTTGAATTTAATAAATAATTATTATTCATTTTCTATTTGAATTATGACTAAATTTCTGATTGATAGGCTAATTGAAAAACATCTATAGCTTTCAAACGGTATCACATTTTTTTAATATGAAACATGCATCACATTCTATGCTTCACATACTATAGGATTGAAAAAAAAATTGAATTTCATGAAGTTTTGACGGTAAGTGGTCGCATATAAAGTTTTTTATTTTAAAAATTGTAAAAAAAATTCATAATTAATTATTTACTTATAAAAAAATATTATCATTTTATTATGGTTAGGGTGGTCAGGCAGACACGTACTTATTTTTCCCTGAAATTGAAGTACTACTACATTGAAATTTAAAATTTCACCAAATAGATATATTTTTTTTAAATAAACCTAGTAGTTTAGAAACTACATTCAATTTCTATAGATTATATTCTTAGATATTTTTTAAATAATATAGATAACTTATTCAATTTTTTACAGCAAGTTGCCTAACTCTAATTTTTCTAAATTTTTCACCACTTAAGGGCCTATTTTTTCCATGATGATCCTGCACATACCCGGTACCGAGTACTAGGTAACAATGTCAAGTGTCAAGTTAAATGTTTAATTTTACCTAAAGGTCAAGTAATCTGACTAAACTAATATAATTACGTGAGAATATGATGTTAAAAGCGTAATATTTATGATGAGTTTAAAATGATGATTTATTAATCATGGTTTTGTTTTTATGGGAGTTTTATGAATGTTTTAAAAGGGATTTAATGTATGAAATTTGTGCTTGTAGGAGAAGCAAATTGTGATGAAAAATTTAGGTATGGATGGTCAACAAAATTTGAATCACGGATAGAATCATTTCTAGATTAGGCAATGTGTTTCGGGAAGTTATATGTATAGGATCTTGAGTTCATCAAAATATTGGGAGTCGTGGTATTACAAATGTGGTAGAATAATGCACCAACCTCTAGTGTAATCCATTCTCGAGAGTAGAAAGTCTGAGGCCGAACCAAAATATGGAAACAAAATGATACAAAAATTGTTTTTGAATATATGGGAACTTCCTACATCCTATTTGGATTCAAGTTATTATCCTGGTAATAATAACAAAGATAAGAGACCCAAAAGACATTAATGTGCTAAGGAAGGTTCACATCTATTGACTTTGTTAGCAATTCTCTTTCCAATTGTCATATTCCACATTCCTTGTATAATTCATCCCTTGGATTTCCAATCATGTATTTTTCTTATCTTCCCCATGCCTTGTTCTTATAAAATCCCAAGAGATATTTCATTTTAAGTTAAGTTCAAAATTTGTGGATTTCAGAAGAGCCAAAACTTCTATAACTTTTTTTACTTTTTCCTATTTTCTAAATCATTATGGATTAAAAAATTTTATGCACATAGAAGATAATCAATATCGAAGATAATTTGAAAGCTACCACATGGTATGAATTTTTTTTTAACTAGTTGTTTATTCAGTTGGAAAAGACTGTATGTTGTGTCATTTAAGGGTGCATATGAAACCTATTCGATGTCCAAATAGACCTCCCTTCTTTAAAGCTTGCACCATTCTATTCCTAGCTGTGAAGCAATCTAGTGAAGTATAGAGTGGTTTTCTTCGATTTGGTTAATTCTTAGGGAATGCGTAGACAATACCCAGGAGAAATTTTACTTTTCAAGTATTTTTTGATGCTTTATTTTAGTTTAGATGTTTAAATTTTAGAAAATGTTCCAAAAAAGAAATGAATGAATGGAAATTTTATTGCAAATCTTTTATAGTTTCTATAATATTGTTGAATTCTTAAAGCTAAATCTACTTAAGTGATAGAAAAATTATTTAAATTCATGAAATATTATTGCATATCTATCGATTTCATGAGATTTTCAGATGATCAGATCAAGAATATCCTCCACTGAACCTTATGATTCCATTTAGAAGCTAAAATTACCATTTTCCCCTCATGATTAACAACATTGTTGCAAATAACCTTGATGCAAACCTAGTATGGTCAAGGTCTGACTTAAATGAGCATTGGGATTAAGCTAAGTCAACCTAAGAGATTTAGGTTGCCCTGGTTCAGTCTTTCAAGTAAAGATAGGTTCCCGTGGTCTGTTTGTGATGATTTATCTACACTGTTGGTGTGCGACTAACATTGTGATCAATAGATACCTCATAGGTGGCATGATGTATATCCAAAATAATCTAGTCTCCTGCATGATATCAATCCCCTCCTTTGAAAGTTGGGAAAGATTCCCTCAGAGGTGACAAAATTGTCTGCCTCCTAAATGAATGTGAGATTGGGGAGGAACCTAAAGAATAAAAAGAAAAAAATATCATCACTAAAATTCCTACATCTATGCGTTAAATAATTAAAATTACCCTAAAGTTTCTTTAGGACACTTTGTGACCAACTTGGACATTTGGGCCATATTTGGATCAGGGGATTCTTGGACACTTTAGCCTTTTTGGATTCTTTGCAACCAAATGGGACACTTTGCAACAAAGTGGGAATGCTTTGTGACTTTTTTCCAGGATCCTAAAAAATTCTAGAAGTGCATAAAAAATTTATAAATACATAAACACAAAGATAAACCATAGTAGAATCCACTCATTATATACCATAGCTCACCTCATACCACCGTATCACTTAAAATATCTAATTTTTGAGGCCTACATACTCATTTTCTCGGTATCTTCTATCACCCTACACAAAGGTAAATGTGAAAATGGTAGTTAGAAATATCATTTTCAATCATCCATACTTTCATTAAAAGAAACATATTTTACTCTAAGTATATTTCATTCAAATCAACATCTTTGGGGTTAGCAAACTCTATTTTTTTATGCAACTTTTTATGTTAAATTTATAATTTCATCCTCGATCTAATCCAATGTCTATCAATATGTGGTGTTGTACTTCCAATTAACTATTATAGAACTAAATCAATTCAATGAGGTTTCATGGCTAGCTTCATTCCAACTCCATAAAGAAAGTGGAATCTGAGGGGAGGCATACATCTAACATCAAATTAATTTTTTAGTAGAAGTTTGATAAGAATATTTTTGAACGACTAATGAACTGGCTTTGTAGGATGTGGTTCCTAACATTGTGGTTTTGTAGATAACTACATGAACAAAAGCGAAATAGTGTTTTCCAGCTTTTGGGAGATAGAATTGAACCTATTTCACACTTTAATTCATTAGGAAACATAGATACCTCAACCAAGTGACTCAATTGAGGGATGGCTAGTGGTCTCCTAGGATAATGGGATGGGGGTTCACCATTAAATGAAGCTTCAAAGGAGAAATGCAAAAACTTATGCACAAACCTTAGAAACTTGAAAGAATGAAATCAGATTGTCAAATAGAATTAAATAGAAAAGTACCTAGAGGAGTGGAAAGGCCAAAAAAAGGTATGTAAATGCTAGAATTATTGTCTTAGATAACACCATGAATCATATGCTAGGTTGCTTGATTTAGTCTTGCTACAAGGTTTTTGGGTAGAATCTGGAATCTTTTGATGACTAATTAGGATCTATAGAAAGATGGAAAAAAGGTCTATAGTAGGAATAATATGCTAGGTAGGGTGATTTATTCATGTTTCGAGGGTTTGAATGATATTTTGTAGCCTCTAGTGATCTTCCGTAGCTTCCTTCCTATCCAATCTTTACGTCTAAAAGTTTGAATTTTGGCCTATAGGTGACTTTTCGTGAATATGACAACTTCTTGACAACTTTGACAACTTTTTCAACTTTGTATTCAAAGGATATTCAAGCTCCAATTTACCTAGATATGTAAACACACATCAAGAGAGAAAAAAATTGTTTTGTTAGGGAATAGGGGCTTGCCTTGGTCAAACCCTATTTTGGTAATTAAACCTTCAAATGAAATGAAATGGCACGAAGGAATGATGAATGAGAAAATGATATGTTGCAACTCACCAAACCCTTGAAATGAAGGTTGAAAAATTGTGTGAAATGACTTCAATGGATGTGGATCTTGATTATTGATTGAATGCTTGAAACTTTGTCATGAATTCTTACTTGAATCATGAAACCTACATCATAAATGTTAGCTCACAAACAAACATGATGCATGAATACTTTGACATGATACTTGAATCTTTAATGTAGCTCCAAAAGCTTGATGAGTTTCTCTTGAATGCTCTTCTAAACTCTATAATGCTCTTGTGAAATCTTAGGATGCTTGAATCAAAATTGCTAGCTTTTTAGGAGAAACTTAATGAAATGACCTTGTATGTATACTTGTTTATGCCCAATTTTCCAAAATTACAACACTACAAGTCGACATTCAAAAATTGAATCTAAGGATAATAAAATCCTGCCAAGAATTTGAATTAAAATAGGTCCTAGGTTAAAGTGGGACTCATATGCTAGGTTGGGCATATGAGTCCCAGAGGCTTAAACTGGGGACTTATAGTACATTTGCCCCTATTTTATTGAGAGGATGACCTTGTATCAAACTCACAATAAAATAGACAAATTCACATCAAGAGGGGTCCAAGTGTACAAATTCTAGTGAGATAGGATGACAACTATCAAGAGGGATGATCAAGCTCTCGAGATTGAGATCCTATGGAAAACCAACATAGGTGCAAAATAACACACATGTGAATGATGTATGAAGAAACAAAAAGATACAAGAATACACTACCAAAGACATAGAGAAGAAAGAAAAAAGGAAAAAGAGGGTGGATCAAGCCTTGAAAGTCTATCCAACATGATGTGGACTAGGTCTAAGCTTTTTTCCCAAAAAACTTTTACAAGTGGAACAGGATGTGCACTATGCAAATAAAACAAACACTCACACGAGCTAGTTGAATCCAATATCTAATAGGTGACCCCCCAAAGAAGTGAGACACACACACACATGACTGGTATGTGCCCACACATACAAGCAAGTGGCTATGGTAAATTCATGCCTATTGTCGGCTCCCATATGTACTAACCATGCCAAAGCTATACCTCTTGATAACTTTGATAAGGTACCACACAACATGAACAACAAAATTCATGAGGTAGGAAAAAATTTGTATGCTAACACCCATGAACAAACAGGATGGCTCCAAAGGAAACCAAGGTGTGTTATGCAAGGCGTCCATATAACAGTTATTATAAATGTGAAATAGTGTAAGGTACATTCAAAGGGGGTTTTTTTAGTTCATGTAAGGTCTCAACCTAGGGAACATCATGCCTAATGTATCTGAGAGAGGACCAATCAAAGAATAGAAGATTCACAACTTAGGGAATGCACACCTTTTAACATTTCCACTAAGAAGAATACAATATGCTAACAACTCGATCACACTCTTGAAGGAAATAATTCCCAATGTCATCATCAAGAGAAAGACCAATCACATGAAGTAAGAAGACCACATAATGAAATATGAGTTGTAAAATTTAAAAGAATAATGCCAATGTATGCCCCCACTTTAAAGAAATTACTAAACACCATGCTGTGAGAAACTAATTTAAAGTAGAAGAAGACATGAGAGCTTATTCAGAAATCCCTATATCGAATGAAACTACATCATGAATAAAGGGTTTCCCCCAAAATGTAATACTAAACATAGAAAGAAAAGTATGTGAGCCAACTTAAGGCATGTCATCCACATCCCAAGCTTGCTCATATATATAAGTGGAAGGTGGTCAACTAGCCAAAAGAGACAATGACAAGTGCCATATGAGGATAAGGCTACCTAACCCATTTCCCCCACTTAGTGAGAGACAAGCATGAGCCAAGGTGATTGATGAGAAACATGAAAATCAATATCAATTAGAGGAACTAGGTGCTTCAACACAAGGAAGAGAACCACAATCCTTAAGATGTTGAATTTTATTACTCAAAGCTTTACATTCATTAGTAGAATGACCATGAACTCTATGATATGAAAAAATGAACTTGTGATATAAAATTTATTTCATGTTCTTGGAAGAGTCTCGATAAGATACTCTATTGATCAAAAGTAGAAGATGTTCCCCTATTTTTTGAAAAACATATATCTTGCTTAGTACAAGGTGTCATACTTACACAAGACTCTTTAGACTATGAGATTTTGTGCTCTCCTTTATAGGAGGGTGTAGAATATAACAAATTTGAATTATTAGTGTTTTACGTGATGAAATTGATATTAAGCAAGGATTCCTTTGATTCTTTTGTTTCTTTCAAAGGATAATAATCAAGACCACTAGTGTTTTCTTATGTGTTAGGGTGTATGGGGACACAAATATCTTTTTCTCTAGCACCACATCCTTTTCCGCTATAACCAAGTTGTGTCATAAGTTTGAAAGATCTTCCATAAAAAAAATTCATTTCTTTGGGATTCAATGGTTGCTCATAATCAGCTTCATAAAAAAAATTAGTGTAATTTTCCTCTCTTTCTAAAGTGGTTGAGGTGGATGATTTCGAAGGTTCGTCTAAATTTTTTTTTGACATTACCATTGGTTCTTTTTTCTTTTCAGACTCTTTTGTTATGTTCTTGTATTCACCCATGAATGTAGGTGTGAGGTATAAGGAACCCCAATAATCTTCCAATAACATTGTGACTTCTTTAATATACTTTTCATTGTATTTCTCTCAAGCACGAGTTCCACTTGTATAGTTGGTGTCAACATTTTCAAAGGATTTTCCTTGTTTTCCTCAATGTTCAAACAAATTTTTGGTTCAGGGTCAGCCTCGATTGTATACACTTTATTCTTATAGGTCTACATACTTCATTTTAGAATGAAGAGCTGAAGGCACCACATGCATCTCATGAATCCATGGTCTTCCTAAGATAATATTGTATGAAAGATCATGAGGCATAACATGGATAGGAGATTGTAATGTGGCCTTTCCAACTATAATAGGAAAAGTGATCACACCAAGCGATTGCTTTCCCACATTGTCAAATTCTAAAATTGATAAGGAATCAAGTTTAATTATTGAGTTATCCACACAAACTTTATCCAAAAGGGTTACACTACACTTATTAAGAGTCAAGCCATTTTCAAAAAGGGTTCACTTTATCCCTATCCTATCAAAGATAACTATTATCATGAAAGCTTCATTTTTCTTTCTCACTTCCAAGGGAGGTAACTCATTTTGATGAAAGGAAATTTCAATGTTAATCACATCCATTCCTTGAATTAGAGTTGCTACATCACTTGGATTTGCACTAAAGGGAACCACAACTTGTATCAAGGCCATTTGAAGCATAGTATGATAACTAGGTGAAGTTTGAATTAGATCCCATAGGGATATCTTTGCAGGAGTATTATTAAGTTGTTCAACAAGATTATAATCCTTACCACTATGCAAAGGAAAAAAAGGAGCACTAGGAAATATGAGTTCAGGAAATGGGAGGGATGTTGAAGTTGTTTGTCTTGGTTGCAGATTGTTTCTAGTGTTATATGTATGAGCAATAATATTGTAACCCGACTTCTATGAAATATTATTCTTAGTTGGTTCGAGGATGAGGATGGATTTTTTTTTAGTTTGTGGTTGGTTTGAGGGTGGGTAAAGGATGATCTTAGCATTAGGACCCATGTAATAATTAAAGGATCTCTAGGATGTCTAATAATTAGAGGACCCGAGGGAGTTCTAATGTTCATAACCTTGCCAAAATTATCCTTATTTTCATGATCTCTTAGTGAAGGGGAGTCTAATGTCACTTCATCATCTTCTTCTAAGGAAACCATATCACTATTGTGAATTTTGTCATTTTCTTGCACCATGATTTCTTCCCTAGTAGGAAAGTTTTTAGGAGAGCAACAAACTAGAGTTCACAACATTCAATGGTTGGTTCCTCTAAAATAACTTCATCACAAGTAGGGGAGTCATCTATTGTTGGGTTTTCCTATTTATCAATGATGACATTCTATTTTCCTATAATTTTTTCCCTATTGGAAGAGATAAAAATATGACTCATAACTCTCACTAGTTTGATCTTCTAACACCAAAATATCTTCTTCATAAATAGGATAGTTATTAGGAGAAAACCAAATTTGATTTTCATGATTGTCCATTGTATTCTCTTTCACTAAATAAGGGGGGGAGATGAAATTTTCCTTGGGATGCTTAGAAAGATACGATACTAACATTGTTTGACCAAAAATAAAATTTACGTCTAACCATCTTATGCAATACTGCAAGAATATAAACAATGTATATCCAAAGATGAAAAGTACTTTTATCCAATGTATGCAAAACTACAAGAATGCAAACAATGTGTATCCAAAAATGTAAAGCACCTTTATCAAACTTATGCAAAGCTTCATGAATGTAAAAATTGTGTATGAAAAAGTGAAAAGTACTTTTATCCATATTATGCAAAGTTTCAAAAATGTAAACATTTTCAAATCTGTTGTTTTTTTCTATTGAAATGATTTTGGAATATTTCAAAAATGACTAAACTGAATGGATGATTTTGATCTAGATGCATACAACATAAGTTCCTTAAACTTTCCAAACTTGCACTATAGGTTACCAACAAGCTTAGGAAGTACATAAAATCACTAGAAAGTTTGGAAAAGTTGGTTTTTGTAGGCCTCCAAGGACTCATTCACCTAGATGAGCATATTAGTCCCATTTTTTTTGCAAACTACCCCACTTTTTTGAAAAGTGTCCCAATTTTTAGCAAAGTGCCCCACTTTTTTGCAAATTATCCCACCAAAATACAAATTTGGACCTAATCAAGGACTAATACACTCATATAAGCACATGAGTCACATTTAAGGTTTTTGACATGTCTAGATAGTGAAAAACAAAGAGCACATATTACCCAAAAATATGGGAAAAAGACCTGTCTATGGACTAAATTGCCCAAGTGGGTGAATGAGTCCCAAATTAGGGTTTTTAAGCCTGAATCAACAAATTCTGAGTTGATTTTAATGTTTCTAGGTTGTACGCTCAATTGACTATTTACAATTACATATTTCCAATGAAATTAAATGATGTACAAAATGCTAAAATGCAACCTATATGCACTTTTCACTCATGCAATATTTAGAAGATGTAAAAGCAATTTAACTAATGAAAATCTAATGCAACATTAATGCAACCTAGATCTAGGACTACAATGTTCTCCAAATCAGAAATTCAAGGGTCCAAATGCCCGTTTCACCAAAATGAACAAAAGGGAAATAGGGTTCCACCTTTTGGGAGATGGAACTTGGAAATATTTCACACTTTAGTTCATTAGGAGACCTAGATCCCTCAAAAAAAGGAATGTAGTGTGAAATTGTTGATAAAGTGGGGGCTAGATGTAGTTTAAAATATTATAGTCCTTTCTAAGTGAAAGTATAATTTCACACTTAGCTTGGACCTATTTTAGTGACCTTGCATTTAAATGCATTTTTTAAACCTCATTAATAGACCCCTAATACCATTTATTATACATCTCAAGGCCTATTTTAATTATTTCCCGATAATATAACTTGCATTGAATAAATCTATTAATTGATTTAATTCCCTCACATAATCTAGATCCTAAACTTTTAGGTCAAGACCCATTTTCCAATGGATGAGTGGGCCCCCTTTAAGTTCATAAATTCAAATTCAAATATTTTTTTGGCAAATTTCATGGTCCTAAATTCAAATTTTAAGTGTCATCTTTCAGGATTTGATAAATGGGAAATTAGAAAGGAAGCTTATAAAGCTAAGTCTTGCAATCATTTTTCACTAGTAAAAAGAGAGATTCACATGATATCACGAGGCTTTACACTCAATATAAAGGAGAAATTAGTCAAGAATTCAAAGTTGAAGTCTTGGAGCAACATTCTACTTGTTTTTATAGATCTTCAAGCTCAGTTTTCCAACAAGATCAACCATTTTCAATGATTGACATGATAGATTCCTATGGAAAATCATGATGGATTCTAGGTTTCGAGAGATGCACGAAGCCATTCAACCAAGCTTAATGACTTTTTTCCTAAGTGGTTCCATTTTTTATTGTCATTCTACTTTCTACCTAAAGGAAGGTTTTATCATATTTATGATCTATTAGGGTGATTTGACATCTCCAAAGTAGGTCTTCATCATTGTTCAAGTTTCATTTAGAGATCTTATTCTAACACACTTAAATATGGTTTCTTTGCATGATAGCTCTTATTAATATTATAAACACTTAAGATGAGGGCTTGCAAACACTTTCAT
The DNA here is from genome assembly GCA_007258455.2 of Sequoia sempervirens. NCBI lineage: Eukaryota > Viridiplantae > Streptophyta > Pinopsida > Cupressales > Cupressaceae > Sequoia > Sequoia sempervirens. The sequence continues at coordinate 10,830 of VDFB02190032.1, forward strand.
ATTTTAGATCTATATTTTTCATGAAGGCTTAATTACCAAACTTGGGGTTTGACCGAGGAAAACCCATATTCACCCCAAAAATATATATATTTTTTTGTAGATTTATCATAGGTATATATCCAGGAGTGAAAGTTCAGAAGTACAAGAAGGAAACTTGTAGACACAACTCAGATCTTATTTTCTTATTTTCTAGAAAGGGAGACCTGGACCCATTCACCAATGGGTGAATGAGTCCCTGATAGCCTCATGAAACCAACATTTTGTGACAGGTGTATAACTTATAGACCTTCTTAGATCTACCAAATATTTGCTATTTCTAATAGGTTTATGCTTTATCTACAAGATCCAAGTGTTGGATTGCATTTTTGAGTTGATTTACTATTTTTATTTTTTCTCCCAAATTTTTTGTTTAGGCTAATACCCCCATCCTCAAGCATAAGGAAATTAGTAGATTTCATCATTGAGTTGACTCACTTAAGGGTTGCAAGTCAATTCTTTATGTAGATCTCATTTATTAATGAAAATAGGAAGGTAGGTCCATCATACCCTCATTTTCCCCATTCTATAATTAGATCACCCTATTTTTCTATGTTTCAATTAGTTAAGATAGGTTCATCAATTAATGTATTGCACATAATAGTTAGTTTGGAGGTAATTTTCCAAATTCATTAAATAATAATAAAGTTAATTAACATTTTGCAAATTGATGTGGAGAAGTGGGATAAGATTTATGGTGTCTGATGAGCTTAAAATATGCTCATAATTTGGATGTTATGATAAACTTTTAATGTCTTTACTTTTGTTATTTCATGGCTGTTTAAACTTTGTTGAAACCTTTTATGGGGATATCCTGTAGCATAATACTTTCATATTCCTATAGCTCATTGTGTTGACTTGATTGCATTTATTCCTCGTTGACTCCCTAAAATGGATGGTATATCGTATACAGTTTTTGAATGATGAAGTAGATTTAAAATGTGTGATTAATGAATAGATATCATGTATGTGCCATATGCCTTTTATTTCGCATCTGTTACCTTTTGTTTCACAGGTTGTTGAAGAATGATCGAGTCAAGCGCAGCCGATCTCGGCCTTGCAGTAAAGTCCATTTCCTACACGACTTCGAGGAAGCTCCGGTGAAGACTCTTTGACCGAAACTATGGGAAAGAATTTTAATGACAGTCAATCTGGAAAGAGTGGAGCACTAGATTTTCTCCAAATTGGGTTGAACGCATAAATTCATTATGAAGTCTGTTCCTTGATTCAGGGATATACTTTACTTCCACGACTTTCTTTGATTGAGTTAGTTAGTTAGTTGCTCTCCTGTTTTATAAATAAAGTTCTCCTCCTGCGTGAGGGACACATGGAGAGGAGAAGATAGATAGAATGAGTAAGAGATGATAGCTAGTAAGTTAGAAGCATAGTAATAGCAGATATCATGTAAGAGTCAGTATGATAATGAGAAACAGAATCTGTATGATCAAAGATAGAGTTTGTTGTTAGTTTTCACATCAACAAAGCAATGAATACCATTCTGTTTTCATGAATAAAAGTGCGATGAAGTTCTGAGTTTAGCATCTGTGTAATCAGTAGATGCTTGCTAAGGGGGCCCACTTAGTAAGTATCTGTAGCTAGTTAGTTAGTCGTTATTTCCTGTTGATCTTCAGATTAGCTTTCATCTTTGAAGTTTTCATACAAACTCAGTCTTATAGTGCTCCTGCAGCATAGAGAGTCCATCCCTGTGACTGTTCCTGCAGCATAAGGCCAGTTCAAAGATTATGTTTTAGTCATATTTGTTATGATTCCTATCATAGTTGAGTTAAAGAATTTTGCATTACCGTTATGTGGCTTAGATAGAATTTCTTTCCAGTATTATTTCTGCTAAGATTTGACCGAAACTAGTTCCTAGTGCATATATTTTGCTGCGCCATTTAAAGTCTACGTCCCCTGGTTGACAAGTAAAATGGATTTCTATAGAAAGATATAAGTCACCTGTTGGAATGTCCAATTCCCAGGAAAGGTTTTACTATGATTTTCATATCCTTTTGTGGGCGTGAGCCATTTTTGGCACTGCTGCCGGGGATGGCGTCTAGCTAGGAGTCTGTTAGAAGTCATTTTCAACATTAGTTTAGTCTGTTAGTCAAAAAATTTCAAAAAATTTTAAGCCACTACTCACTGTATTGCATGCATAGAAGAAGAAGAGACGCACTGGGAAGGTTTATCCCTGAAAATTTGTTTATTGAACTACCATTTGACCCAGTTGATAACGAACCTGAGGAAAATCCATTCACTCTGTTATTCCAGCAACCAGACATGGCAAATAATCCACCTAATAATCCACGTCCTGCATTTGAGTTTCCCATTATTCCCTAACAAGATACCGACAATCTCAAAAACATTCCCTCTTCCTTGCTTCCAAAGTTTTATGGCTTGGTTACGGAGGATCCATAAACTTTTCTATTTGAATTTGATGTCCTCTATCGCAGTTATGACTACAACACATATGCTCATAAACTGAAGT
>VDFB02190033.1:0-17064 GCA_007258455.2 Sequoia sempervirens
TTGCTTTTATAAATACAACTTCAAGCAATTAACAAATGCTATGATTCGGATTTCCTAAATCCAAATCAATCAAAATCGCATATTTAAAATAAACCTTTTAAACATAATTTCATTCAATAAATCCATAGCGATTAAAAAAATAGTTCAGTTTCCAAATCCACAAATATAGATAAAAACAAATCTCAATCTTACTAATAAAATCACTTCATTATAAAATAACAACTGGTGCTTGCATGCACTTAACCATTTAATATTCCTTTAAAAATCATTTACTAACTTCTAATAAAACAATTTAAGTAACTATATTTAAATATATATATATATATATATATATATATATATATATATATATATATATATTTATATATTATTTAATAATAAAATTATTTACATAAGACTTATAATACATATAATATATATAATATTTTATATATTATATATACTTGGCTTGCACTCTCAATGAGTTACAATTGTTAATATAGTAGGATATACTCTGGTAATATATTGAAGGGAAAGGGTAAAAATTGCAAGAAAACATAAACTGCTTTTCTTAAGACTAATTATTTATAGCAAAAGTCAATTGATGATGGTGCGAGAAGATTTAAAAATGAACAAATGGAACTTTATTTAAATCGGTATGCTATGCTAGATGGTTTCACAACATGATATTTTTTTGTACAATGAAAGAAGACCTGTAACTTAAAAGGTTGACAGGATTAAGTATAGTTGTTGCTGGTTAATGATACACCTTGTAACTAAGGGTAACATAATGGAAAACTACATGCTGTGGGAAAATATTTTTATAAAACAAAAACTATTTTATGACACATGAAACATAAAAAATATATATAAATACATCTTCACTTTTTATTTAATAGATTGAGGAAAAAGATCTAACACTTTATAAAACCACACTTTTACAAAGTACATACTATAACTGGGCCCTACAAAATGGTGGCCTTTATGTTAAAATGCATAAAGCATGAAGGACACAAAGCTTATATCATTATTGAGGTGACCGAGTATAGGAAAAGCTCATCTTGGGGAGCAAGAAATTATCAGTCATTTTTGTGCTATTTAACCCTCATAAGTGCAGGATTTTCTTAAAGTTTGATACTAATTTTACAATGAATTTGGTATGCATTTATTATGGTGGTGCTTGTGGTAGTTGTTGCATGTATATGCACATTTCTGGTTTTATAGGTGTATAGATTTCGTCTAGTTTTGTAGGTGTATAGATTTAGTTTCCCACAATTTTTTATAAATATAAATATGATATATTTATATTTTTTTCATGGTAGGAAAATCTAGTGGCGTATGAAGATAGTAGCAAAGAGGAAGAATTTTCCAAATGAGATGTCGTTCAAATTCATCAAGTATTTCCTTTAAGACAAGTAGCTCTTGACAAAAACTAAAAATGAAGAGTTTGTTGCCATAATTACGTGGGAAGCTTTTTCGTCAAATGCATCCCACGTATTATTTTTCACTGTTCTCTTCTATATTGTATAATGCAGTTTATTTTTCCTAGTACAGAGGTATTTTTCCTAGTTGTGAGAAATTGAGCAATGTACTTTAGTGGTAAGGTGGGTTTCACTTTTTGAAAGTCTTCCCAACTCCAATTCCAGAGGAAAATATACATATGAAGAGGTCTTTATAGTTATATTTTTAACCCACCTCATTCCATGTAAAATATTAAGGGAAGAAAATATGTCACATTCCCCTTTTTGAAGAAAACATTTATGTTGCACGTTGCTCTTTTCTGTTTAGTATTGAAAAGTAGTAAAATATGATTAAGAAAAAATGGATATATAGTCTCTACCTAGAATGACCAAGGCCTACCTATTCCATTCCCTATTCTTGGAGATTTTCATGTTTAACCAATAGTCATGAGGTGTTCATAAATTTTCAAGACATGGACACATCATTATTATTGCAATTTAATTTTCAAATAATTATATTTAACCTCTTTGTCCTAATAATGCGTCCATAATTTTGTTATAATATGTAGCCATATTAACCTCTTTGTATTGGAATATCTTAAAATAATAATAATAATAATATTTCTAGGTTAATTCATGCGAAAATAGTATATCTTTGTCACTATAATAAAATACAAATATATCGAAGGGAAAAAGTTTGAGGTCATTGTTCTTTCAGGAGAAGCCTTCCTGAGGACATGTGCTACATTATCAACTGGGGTCGTCTTAACCTTCAGGTGTGGGTATTCAGATGTATTTAAATTTTATGTTATAAGTGCTAGTTTGATGAGTGAGAAACAGGCTTGCTGCTATAACCTACATTGTATTGTCAAACACATCTTTGCATCATAGTAATCAATGAGAAAGACTCATATACCTGAATCGGTGGCAAAGATAAAGATTTTTTCAAATGGTGAGAAGAAAATTGCTTGTCCTATAAAGAAGTATATGAGACTAGATCTATCCCTGTCAAATGAATAAACATATCACGAGAAGAGACGTGTTTTTAATATGCCCTCAGTTACTTACATACGCATCTGCCATTAAATTGAAAACAAATGACACGAGTATTCAATATTAAATTAAAGTGGTTCAAAAATCCTACTCACTGAACCGCCTACATTCATTCCATTAACTTAAAATATCATAAACCACCCACAATTTAAAGAATTAGGAATTGATACTCCACTCTCAAAAAATCCAAAGCTAAACAACATTGGGCATGTTATTTTGTGACCTCGTAAAATAGAGTACAAGACATTATCAAACAAGTCCAAATTAAAACATCCATTAACTTAAACTGGGTATCATATTCTAAACATAAGTATAAAGAAGTAGATCAGTAAAACTTGCAGTCAGGAAATATATTGGATTTTAATGGCCAACAAGTTTGACATTGTCTATGACGGGCCCACACAATGAACTGAAATCATCACTTCTCATATGATAATACATGTAAAACTGCATGCGAGTTCTTGCCAAAGTTGCTTTGAAGGATAGCTGGGCATTTTTAAAGCCTCTGGTGCCCTTGGATTCATACGACCTTGGATTCATACGACACTTTCACAGTATCCATTACTGCAAAAGCCTCGACGACCATTGACCCGTTGCATGCATTGCTCCCGTTGCGCACCAAGAAGCTCAACACATAGCGTTTCCCCACCTCTGTTTTCACGACCTGTGCAATGTCATTTTTTAGTTTAGATATAGTTATTGCCCTGTTACTAATGCAATAATTGGTACAAGGGAACATGCTTTAAACATCAGGAAAATGTCAGCTGATTTTCAAAAATGATTAAGCCATTGATTACACTTACTGTGTTATCATGCAAGCGGGTAGTCTTGTATCCATCCCCTTCACACTGTTTCCCCTCTGTGTGATTCTTCCCCTCCTCCTCTGCCTACTCCCTCCTCCTCTCCTCTTCCACCTCTCGACGCCCTTGGAAAGCAGATTTTGGGGTTGCGCCTCAACATTCCTCTGCACTCTATTCAAGTTTTTTCTTCATCACTAGGCTCTATTTCTTGCGCGGTTAGTTTGGGCTCTCCTCCTCCATCCAGGTGTTCCCCTTCTACTACGATTCAATTAACTCTTGTTCTCTCCAAGCATACCTCTCAGCTTGGCCTCTCTCGGGTGGATTCCAAGCTTCATCGTGGTCACGTAGGTTTCTCTCCTTTGTGTTTAGGAAGTCTGACCTCTCCTACTCGGACCATGTGCACTCCCTCAGCTTCGATACTTCGATCTGAAGCTCTCTCGATTTCTTCATCTCAACGTGACCTCTCTCAGGTGGAAATTATGACTAACATGAACTTAGAACTTTTTAAATATTTTTAATAAATTTAATTACAAGATTAAAAAATTATAAAAAATATTAAGTTTAAATATATTATAATAAATATTAAAATATTAATAAATTTAAATATCATAAATATATTAAATTTAATGTTATATATTGAAAATCAAAACTAAATATTTAAAGTATTGAATTTTATTAAATAAATAAATTAAAAAAAACAAATGTACGCATTTTATAATCTAAATTATTTTAAAAATAAAATAATAAGAATAAATAAAAAAATCACACTTAAAACAAAATTAAATTCGGACACAAAAATATAAACTATAAATAAATTATAAACATAAAATTTACATAATTCATAATAACAACTTATTACAGGTTTTTGAATTTGATTGTAAATATTTTACCATAAAATCCAAAAATCTGTGATAAATTGCTAAAATAAATATTTAAAAATCAAACTCTAAAATAGCCATGTGGACGCCGCTACCTCTGCCTCCTCAAAAGTATCCACTTCCTCCTAATGCCCAAATTTCTGCAGCTATTGTTTGCTTCTGTACCACTTCATCTTTGCTTGTGGGCTCTCAGACAGTGAGCGCTGAACTCAAGTCAATATTCTCTACTTGTAGACTCTGCAACAGCGAGCGCCCACTACATCTCCACATCTACGATGGCAAGCCACGAGCGGTCAACGAACTCCATAGTGGTCTCATAGTCTTGGAACCACATGCCACACCATAAACATCGCCTATCAGAACTCTAATGTGATGTAGATGTTATTCTCTGCGATGAAAAACATCTCTTAAATTGTCCGAGACTGCATCCATCTTCTCTACGCGCCATATCTTTTCCATTTCATTTTTCTCGCTTCCTCACATGCCCAAGATTACATGGTCCGGTGGATCGTATAGTTGCCATGCCCTTTCACCATCCTCCATACCGCCTCCATCGCGGCACGCGATACAGGGCCTTCAATTTCTATCACTGGTTTCAAGTGAAATGAATGTATGGAATAGTATAATATCATCGAGCACCCACACAAAACCAAATAGTGAGAGTACCCATACATTAGATAAAATCTAGTGGGATTCCCCACCAAAATAGCCTCTATCGCTAAATATATATATCATATATAAATATATACATTATCGAACCCATATACAATAAATAAAACAAAACATAAACATTCACACACACAGGGACACAACCCTAGTTGCATCATTCCCATGCAGGGGGTTCGCAGCCTGTGGGCAGTGCTTACCGCACACAAATGTGTGAGCACAACAGCGCACCCCAGGTGTGGGTGCGGCTGGGGTTTCACCCCCGGCCAAACCAAAAATGAAATTCATTTTATTATTTTTTTCATTTCATAGTCCAACATTCACCGTATGACAATTTTCAATTTCGTTTCCCAATAAAAATTCATACAGGGAATTTTACATGTTTTCAAATAAAACAAAATATTTATATAATATATATATGTATATATATATATATTTATATGTAATTAATCCAATCACTGGTTCAAGTTGAGCAAATAAATTACACAGAAGAAGTTTTCTACAGGAAAGCTCAGAGATTTCATTTTCCCAGATAATTAAAAGGAATTGGGAAATCATAACAAAATGAATGTTTTTCTACAAAGATCTATACTTTCCTTTTGTATCAATCTATTTCAAATGATCAATTTACACAGAGGATTTTTTTAAATTATTTTCTACAGAGGTTCAACTTTCACGACAATCTTTTAAAAGAAAGAAACAAGAACTTCTACAGTATTGAAAATTTTTTCCTGAATATTTCCAAATTGCATTATAGTAATATAAACAACCTTTCAATTCAAAATTCACAAAAACAATAAAGGAACCTATTCTAGAAGAACTATTGCCCCAAGAATTGTTGTCGAGCTTCTCTGTAGCTTCAAAATGCCAATGTTGCCAAAGCTTCCTCCAGTAAATTTGCCACTTCTAGAAAACACAACAATACCATAGCCAAGAATTCTACAGCAAGATTCTAAAATAAAATCCTCAGAGAGATCCACAAATTCTTCACCAATTTTCCACCAAAAACAAAACTCTTCCCGTGAAACAACTTCCTTCCCTTTTCCCAATATTTCCTCCAAGAATCAATTTACAACAATAAGATAACAAATTTCTAACTCATAGTTATCCCAACAAAATATCTTTTCCATCAACAACCCTAGATATTTTCCAACCTCATGCATTTAAAATAAAATAAAGCAATTAATATATTTCAACAAATTTAAATAATCTTATTTATTTAATTCCCATATAATTTAATAATTAAAAGTTTTTAATAACATAACTAAATTAAATTTATTTATTTATTCTAAAGCCTTCACAACAATAATTCAATTAATTAAATATTTAAATCAAATACACATTTAATCTACCAAATTAAACTTGTACAATAATAAAATACCCATAACAACAATGATAAGGCTAAGACCAAAACTCAAACTGATGACACACTGTACTAGGGTAAAGGTATACTTTAGGTAGCCCAAGCATTATCTCCTAATAGCTATCATGAGTAGTGGACATGCTCAAAATTCGTAAGTTCGTGTGAAGCCGTTTGGTCCTTGCATCACAAACCTACAACATGCAAGAGTCGCACATGAATATAGATAGTAATTCATACACACCGTGAAGAGAGAAACACGGAAATCACAGGACACTCGCAAGCGAGTGATGCAATATCATTCTCTTCACCAATGCAATGTCACATCAACTGATGAGATAATATATCAATTAAACTAGGATAATCAAATATAGCAATGTCATCACAACTAAGCATCTATGCAAATATATGCCATACAAAACATAATCACTATGCATATAATGTGTCATCACATCAATATAGCCTATCATCGCTTCCATCATTACCGATAGAATAATAACATAAAATAAAGTCTAACAAAGTATATGAGCTGACAAGAAAATACATAAATAAATCATCAGAGGGGTGTCACAAATGATATTACTCATGGTCAAGTTCCAACTAGATTGAAAGGATAAATACATTTGTACTTTTAATAATTCGTAAATAAGTCTTAGTCTAATCCATTAATATTAACCATTTGAGACCAATAAGTCTTCTATTAATTTTTCCCAAAATAAACCCAACACTAAATAATCATTTGACCTAAAAGTATACCTTATGATTACAATTCTTGAAACTTAAATACTTCCTTAACTAAACAAGAACACTTAATATTTATTTTTTACATTTGTATATTTATATTCTAACAATATTTGCACATTGGATGTATATAGTTTCATTTATTTTTATTTATACTTTCCTGTAATGAGATACCTAATCTATTGATGAGGTAAAGCGTATAATACAGGTCTAAAACATTACACAGAGCTGCGTACAAACTAAACAGATGGGTTAGTTACCGTATAATATATGGAGTGTATGATAAAGTGCATAGAATAATTTAAAAACACACAACAGGGTGTTATAATCATATCAATTAATGATTTGCTAAGGACACACATCTCAAGATTTGCACCCAAACCAAGGTCGACATGAGGGAGATAAGGAGAGGCTATCAAATTGTATAGTCATTCATTCACACAACCATCAAAGTGTTCGGAAGAACGTCCCAAACAGTTTCCTTGATTCACAGTGCGTATTGAATGTACACTACACACCAATAGAGTTTGTTTTGAGCTCACGATACTTCAAATAAATGCTCAAATTAATTTTGCACGGAAGTTCTCAAAATCCTTTATTTAATGGAACACTCTAAAGCACATCCTATGCAGTAAACTCTGCTAGAGGGCTTTCAAGGCGCAAGAAGATTAAGAGGATGAAGGTTGTGCAGAACTAAGGAAAGAAACCGCCATGAAGAAGGAACTACCAATTATATCGGATACCAAGTGAGAAGCATATTTAGGGCATTATTCAAAAAGACAACTTATAAGCATATTAAATGGAAGAAACTGGTTGAACTGTCCCAGAAGGTTCTCAGTCTTAAGACAAGGATGGAAAGCTAGTCTAAGATATGACATCAACCCCGTATTGCATCTACATTTCAATATTAAGCGAAAGAACCATAAATAGCATGCTGGGAAAAAAACATTCTCATGAAATACCTAGACTGAAGGATATTACCGAAAAAGGTTGGTGAGATCTTGAAAATATCCAAGCAAATCAATGAATAGATAAGCATAAAGCCAATTACCATAACGTAAAGACAACATGGCAAGAAAATTATTGAGAGGACAAAATCGAGATGTAACTTATTTGATCAAGTTCCTAGATAACGATTAGCAGGTCAAGCCGGAACCCCTAACAATAATGTCCTCAAAAGTTTAAGGAAAAAATGCATACATAGTGCATGAGAATGGATAGAACGCATGTACAAATCATGAGGATTGATTGACTTAAACCCTTAAGGAAAAGTGGTTCCATGAATGGAAATTTGAAATGATTATGATACGTGATTCAAGGAATTAGAGGATTGAACCATGATCGTTGGTGGAGAATGATTTATAACCCTACAGAATGCAACATATCCACAAATGGATACGTAGAACACGAGCTCTATAAACGTCCATGCAATGCATTGACAAAGATAACATAAGTTGGGTAAAAGAATCTAGTTATCTAAGGAAGATGTAAACCATTTCAAACCTCTACCCAGGTGAAACAACAAATCAGTAAAGCAGAATACTGAGATAAAGACATTCACTTCTACTGATCTTTATAATCCAAGAACCATGGTTTTAAAATAACGATTTATCAACACGAAAATCTTTGAATAAATTAGTCAATATGAAATAATAACCACTAATAACCATGCATTTGACTTAAAATGGGCACAAAATGTCCATACCAGTGAAAATTCGTTTTCTCTTCCGTTTTCCTTCTTCTCAGAAATCCTCCTCCACTTGGAAACCATTTTCTTTTGAAAATCTGTTATTTTTTTCTTAAACATTCTTACAGGCATAATTTTATTCAAAAACCAGAAATCAAAGGTGCTTCCCCGAAAATCTCACCTAAAATGAAATATATAGAAGGCTTTTGTTTTCGAAAAACAAAAAGGAAAAAAAAACAATAGGTTTCCAAAAAGAATCCCAGTTCGAAATTGTGCATGCACTTGCATGCAAAACCTTCCATCTTTTATTTGCTTTTACAATCAATTAAAAACTCCTCTTATTTATTTAATTTAATATTATATTACTTTCCATATTTAATTAATTAAACTCTAATGATGATAATATTTATTTATTTATTTATTTATTTTTATCATTAAAACATTTAATCACATAATTAATAATCAATATCCTCATAATACCTTTTTACCGACATAATTCATTTAATTATTATTTTAATTTCCAAATTAATTTAAACTACCTTATTGTTGGAAATTATAATCACACCTACTCTCATAAATGAGCTGCTCTGACAACACTGTATCCTCAGTTCAACAGTCGTATCTCCACCAGCATTAAAGGAAAATCTGAAGGATAGATTTTGGCATAGATTTGAAAAGATATGAAATGATTTCATCACAACTTTCACACATTTTATGGGTGTTTCAAAATATATTATTTTATGTTTAGCCCTATCTCCTTCATTCATGCTTAGCTTTCTATATATTGATTAGTCTACATTTTTGTATTTACTCTCAAGAAGAGCTGTAAGAAGGTGTTTATGAATGTAATGGTCTTGATGTTTGTGAAAGAGCCGAAGCTCTGTAAACTGTATTTTGATCAATTGAAATATTATGTCTGTCCATTTTTCTTTTTTATCCTTTGGTCTCTTGTTTCTAACAAAATGGTATTAGAGCGGACCGATCCATGGAAATTGCAGAAGCTAAGAGAAGGTCAAGGAAGAATTGAAGCTATAAGAAAAGCGTGTGTGAAGTTTGCAGATCATTGTTTGTTGTTGATTGCAGAAGAAAGAAGAGTTTGCAGTTAAGAGAAGACTGCCAATGGAGATTGTTGTTTTAGATAAGTCCAGATTCAAGAAGACAGGGCTGATAAGAGATGTCGAAAAGGTTGCCTAAGAAAAGAGGTGTTGTAGATTTGGAGAATAGAGGTCACAGTCAAAGTGAATACTGAAGACCTAGAGATTGATTTTGGTGAGTCATCAACAAAAGAAGAAGTTGCAAAGGATTTTGTTGCTACGAAAGGAGTGTGAGCTAATTTTAGTCATAATGATTTTCTGGTTTATTTTCTCAAGTATAGCTTGTAGAGTGAAAGGGGATTTCAGGTAAAAGGAAGGCAATAGAGTTTGAAGGAGATCAGAAATTGTTGAGGAAGAAGATTGTGGGGGTCAAGGAAAGAGAAATAGAAGATTTTGTAGCAGCCAATGCCAAAATACATAAGAAAGTTAGTAGATCATGAGGTGTTGAAGCTCACAAGATTGTGTGAAGAATTGTGGCAAATAAATCTCAGTCTATTGTTGTGTCAAAAAGATCAAGGAGTTGTGGGAGGAGTCACCCCCAACAAAATCCTGATTGATAGGAGATCTGGACAATAATGAGCCAAAGGAGTTGATAGTTGTGCCATTCAAAGGAGAATAGAAGCCAATAAGAAGAGGTTTTCGATAACAAGGGAAGATCGCTATAGCTCAGGTGCAAAAGAAGTCACAACTGATAAAGGATATAAAAGTGCTTCCAGTAAGATAAAAGCCAATCTCTACCAAGTAAAAGAGATAGGAAGGATCTTTGTTGCTGTCATAGAGAAGAGACAATTGAAGATTGGAGGAATCACTGAAGGAAAGCTTTTGGAAAGAAAGCATTTGGAGCAGGATTGGAGGCTTGAAAATAATTCAGAGGAGCTATAGAAGTCTAAGCCAGAAGCTGTAGCAATTTCAAGATAATCGACTACTCACCAAAAGATAGAGAGGCCTTACAAGAGTAAGATAAGCAAGTTTGTAGAGCTGTTGTAAGAGGAAGTGCCAATCAAAGGAGTAGACTGGACCAAGAAAGTAAATTTTAGTTTTATTTAGAATACTTGAAAGATTAATGCAAATATTTTGTAGCCAGTCTAGCCAACAAAGAAATTAGTAGTATTATTAAGCTATTATCAAATCATGAGGAGGCAGATCAGTCTATCAACAAAGGAAAGGCCATTGCAACATTAGTGTCAAAAATTGTTGAAAGAAAAGTGAAGGAAGATTGCTAGCTTTTGAGGAGTTGACAAAGGAGAAATTAAAGGGTTGTATGAAGAATTTGATGCTGAAAAAAATTGTGGGTGAAGGTAAGAAATGATTTTTTTGAAGTTGTTTGAAAATGAAGTTTAATTTTGGTGAAAGGAGGTCATAATCTCAAAAGAATCTGAATAGAAGATGTTAGTATTAGCTATTTTGAAGTTTTCATTGTAGAATACAAGGTTAAAGAAAGTTTAAGGAGGATGTAAGTGTCTTAGTTGAGAGAGAGTCAAATTGAGAGCATATTTAAAATCTGTAGAACAAGTAAGGAGAGGTGTTGACAAAGGAGATCAAAAAATTAGAGGAGGATATCAATATGCATTAGTTTCTCCCATCATGTGAGTTTGTGGTCATCGGAAACCACTTGTCTATGAGTTTGTGGTAATCTAAAACCACCTATCTATTAGTTTTGTGGTAATCTGAAACCACCACTATGTGAGTTTGTGGTAATCTGAAACCACTTGTATGCAAGGTTTGTGAATAAGGCCAACATAGCCAATTTAATGCTAGGATCCCCGAGCACCAGTGGTGTGACTCTATGGGAGGTGTAGATAAAAAAAAGTACATCACACCTGAACCTACGATGGACTAGTTACTAGAAAGGGCTAGAGCTCATGGGTAGAGCATCCCAACAACATCATGGGATTTCCTAGGTTTGATTCCTAGAAGTTGAAGATTGAATACTATAGATGCGGAAGCATCAGGTAAAGCGATCAAGACAAAAATCAAAATTCGTAGTTGTGATTAAGGGGGAGTGTTGGAAATTATAATCACACCTACTCTTATAAATGAGTTGCTCCTAACAACACTATATCCTTAGTTCAACAGTCGTATCTCCACCAGCATTAAAGGAAAATCTGAAGAATAGATTTTGGCATAGATTTGAAAAGATATGAAGTGATTTCATCACAACTTTCACACATTTTATGGGTGTTTCAAAATATATTATTTTATGTTTAGCCCTATCTCCTTCATTCATGCTTAGCTCTCTCTACATATTGATTAGTCTAATTTTTTTGTATTTACTCTCTCAAGAGTCTGATTGTCAAGAGCTGTAAGAAGGTGTTTATGAATGTAATGGTGTTGATGTTTGTCAAAGAGTTGAAGCTCTATAAACTATATTCTGATCAATTTGAAATATTATGTCTATATATTTTTCTCTGTTATCCTCCACTTTCTTGTTTGTAACACTTATAATCAATTTACTTTAATTATATTGATTAAATGAGGCCATTTATAATATTTAATTTACCACCTAATTTCAAAATCAAATTATACAAAAAAATAACGAACAAGCAATGAGACATCACCAATTACCCAAACAAACTTACTCAAATGTCAAGAAAAGACTGAACACAAAGGGGCACTGCAATTTCCAACTTTGTGAGACATGTCATTCTTTTGCATCTTTGGAGGCTCAAATGTAATTTTTTTTTTAATTTTTTTTATTCATTTGACAAATGGAATTCTCATTTTGTTTAGTTTTACTCTCTAACACAAGTTTTTCCAAAAAAAGAAGGAATTATACTTCATTAGAATCAAATTAATCTTCAAGTCAACAATCTCCCAAATAAATTTATAGTTGGAATAAAATCATATTAGATTTCGAACATATTAGGTCAAGGGTATTACAAAGAAACAAGAGAAATAATAATTGTTTAATTCTTCAATGTGATTAGGGGTTATTATTTTCATCATGAACACTTGGAATGATTTTATTAGAACATAATGGTGAATATTTTCTTTGAATGTTCTAATCATTCTCATAGTAGATGATTTATTTGCATCAATCTTTATTGGAGAGAAAATTCCAAACAGGGATGATTTTCTTAGCTCATAGCATGAAAATTTGGGACAAGTTTTCTTCCAATTATGTCTCATTATATTAATGATTAAATTTTCCAATTTCTATTTATTCATAATTCTGTGGATCTTTTTGTGAAAATTCTCTAAATCTTAGGAAGGGATGGCGTCTTATAATTTACTTGTGTATACAAGAAAAGTGAAGGATAACAATTCATAGTGTTCATATTTAAAGGAATACAATGCTATCACAATTTATACTTAGATGCTTACAATATTCTATGTGCTTTGTGAGGAAAAAGAATTTGAGTCTTGTCATTTATTTAAATATGCTTTCCTAATTTGTTGCATTTTAAGCCTATTAGTTATATTGTATTTGTTGTAGTTGTTGAACAGTTATTTTATAGTTGCTTTTGTTACAACATTCTTATTTAATTATAATATTATTTAGTTCAATATATAAAATAATAATTCAAGATCAAGACATCTTAGAAATTCATTTTTTTTATTAAACTATTTACTTTCCTACTTATATTATTTTAATAAAATTATTTTTCATTAACTTAAATGAAAGTGTGATAATGTGCTTCTTTTGAAAGAAATGCATACAATCATTAAAAAAATAGACAAATTTCAACTAAGAATCCAACAACTACTCGATCAATGTTCCTCATTAAATAATAACCTTACTTATTAACAAAATAAAAATACTAGTTAGGTGAATTCTCATGGGTGAAAATTTTTCATTCTACGTTAAAACAAAAAGAAAGGATCCAAACATAGCTATGTGAATGGTCTTCCCTTTTTATGTATCATTTTATTCCTCTTTTCTATGTAGTTCTATTTTGAATTGCGTTATTATTTATATAATTTAACTTTAAGTAATTAAAAATAAAAAGAAAAAACATAATAGTATCTAGAAATACCGCAATAATATTACACATTTTGCATGATCTATGTAGATTCTAAATATATTCCATCATCTTTTATAAAAGATAGTTGAAATTTAAATAGACCATAAAAATGTTGTTGTACAATTATTCTTAAGAAGTTAAAGAAATTATAAAAGTAAACAAAGACCAAAATTGTGGGTTGAGAGATTAAGTTTAAAGCACTATTGTTTCCTTCTAAAGAGTGGGTAGAGTTAAGGCTTAAATCTCTTAAGTATTCATAGAATGTCTTAGCTCTATTATTTCTAAAAAGGACAACTTTTAGAAACTTATAGAGAGCTTGAACCAAAAATATGAGATTCCCCTCCCCTTATAAAATTAAAAATAAATCCCTCTTGTTTGCATTGAAAAAGCCTATTTGAAATAAAGTTTAATTAAAATAAATGTTGTAATACTTTGATAAGTTGGTAATGAAATTAGCCATCAAAAAGAATTGCATTAGAAAAAAAGAATATTGTAATACTTTGATAAGTTGGTAATGAAATTAGCCATAAAAAAGAATTGGACTAGTGGTAAATGACTTTACTCTTTGAAAATGGAAGATAATTTAAATCATTCATTTGGGGAAAATGTTTGTGGGAAAAATTATTATTGTGTTTGTTTTATTCAAGGTAAGAAAAGGGAGAGTGATAATGGAAAAAAAATAGTGAGTTAAATGTTTATGGAAACATTATAAATTTTTGTTTGTGGTAATATTTGTGGTAATATTTCAAATCATATCTTGTGATCTATTATCAAAATGAGAAAAAAAATAAGGTGGACTACAAAGGGAGAGTGATGATTGTTGATTAGATTAAACTATGGTTGATGTTATGGGTAAAACTATCCCTTTAATTCTATCTTGGTTTGGGCTTGGATCAATCTTTGTAATTTCCTCAATTTAGTCCTCAATGTCAATGGGGCATAAGATTGTGAATGGAGTTGCGAAAATCTACCTAAGGGCTGACACTAGTGAATTAAGGGGGGATGGATGCATCAAAGAATTGAATTGAATCATACCTTTTAATCTAAGATTCAAATTAAAGCATACTTTGCAAATGAATAAAATCCTATCTTTAATCCAACACACACTTCTTAAATTCCTATTTAATACTATTAAAACCAGTATCCTAGAATTGCATGATAAGCCTTTAATTTTGAATTAAGTTTGATTCTGTTGTCCTTGCTTCCAGGCAGAAACTAAGACATGAAGACTGCTAGAAACTGCGATAGGAATTATAGTAACATGAATTGTAATAGAAAGTGTGATAGTGAAATAATAAAGTGTACTAGGGCGATCCCACCATACTAGTTTACAATTTTTGGCCAAACTGGACACTGAAATAATTTTTTCTAACTAAATTTTCACTTTCAGGCACCTATAGTGGCTAAACCATGAGGAATTTGAAGATGATGCAAACCAGTGATTTGTGACATTTTTCCTGTAGATTCTAAATATATATTTTTTCAATTTATTTGGAATTATATTGAAATTCCTTTTCCATCTCCTTTGAAAACTAGTTTTTTTCAGTAAACAACATTTTTAAGGAGTGACGCTGACTGTATACAACATAACCTTTTTTCCATGAAGGATAAAATTCTATTTTTTTCAAATTTAGATTTGTAACTATGATATGTAGTGCTTCCAATTGGTTTCATAGTGTTTTATTGAATATTTTTTCCTTAATCAAGTTTTGAAGTCAAACCAATTACAATTCAGACATAGGCAGACCTTATACAATGTAACTTTTTTTGTACATATCAAAATTCAATTTTTTTTTGTTGGATCAAGGACTTCAATATCTAGTGCACTCATTTTTTCAATAATTTTTTTTGATAATCTACTATTTTTCCACATGTGCAAAGAAAAGAGCTTGATTTTTGGTGAAAAACCTATGTTTAATAAAACTAAAAAACAAATACATACTAAAATTATATTCATTAGATAGCTCATTTTTAGGAATACCATCATCTAGTTGGGTCTGTGAAGTCTACTCCATTTTTATCCTCAATTCGGGCTTCAAAGGGAAAAATTCTGGAGTTTTTTGGTGCCAAAGTGGGAGAAGGGGGAAAAAGGGGGGTTCTCATGAACAATGGGGGTTTGAGAGAAACCCCTTTCCACAACCATTTTATTTGCTTATTTTGTTGGGAAATCTGGGATTCAACATTTAATGGGTTCGCTCAAAGGGGGTTTCTTTTGGATTCGATCTAACCAAAAGATCGTTCGAACCCCCAAAACCAATTTTTTTTGCATGGGGTCATTTTTTGCAACTTTTCCTTCCTCATTGAAATTGTAAACCACTTTTGTGGGTTTACCCACTATCGAAATGATATTCTACCAATGATGAATTCCAATCTGCACGAACCAAATCTTTAATTCCCAAATGACTAACAAATACATAAATGAGTAAAGAAACGAATCACAATTTTGAATAATCAAATCTGCACACAAAAAAGTCAAATTCCATGTGACTGTAAATAATTAACTTATATTCAGAAAGGAAATAAACTTGAAATTGAATTACACATAAAAATACCACACTGGAAATTGCAAATAGATCATCAATTAATGTGAGGAGTCAGTCCTACCTCCTTGGTCAATTGAGGATAGAAGTACTAACGTGCTCTTCTAATTCAACTCAATCATACATGCATACAATTTATTTCAAATGATTTATGAACAAGACAATATTATATTAACAATTATCTATGAAGTCTTTAGGATGATACATATTTATACTAGAGCAAGGATCAATAAGTTCACATGGTTTGTTTGTGGACTAAGACCAACAAACCATTAATTTTGATTAAAAAAAAATATACGAGTATGATAAAACTAACATTTGGTCATTGGCCAAAAATATAAAATATTCTTTAACAAGCATTATCCTCAAAACGAGTATAAATAAAAAACAACTTAATCACTCCTCGTCCACATCCTCAACCATCTCTGCAGTTTTCTAATTACTTCCTACCAAGTCAACCATAAATTAGTTTGCATTTCAGCTAACATTGACACTTTCTTAATCATTTTATTTTCCTATTACATTTCATCAAATACTATACTTCCTGTGACAAATAATGACAGGATGACAAGAAATATCAAGGAAAAAGGAAAACAAAGGGTAAAATTATTGGAACACTTTGACCCCCATCATTTTCCCCCCAGCTTAAGATCTTGCATGTCCCAATGCAAGGAGAGAAAATTTATAAACCAAGTTAACATGGTTAGTCTTTGAATGGCACTAGTAATCTCAAAGGACCATTGTTGTTGTAGCTCTTCAATTTGTGCCTCATGGTCACTGATAAGGATATATTCATCATTGGAGGCTATTACCTATTCCAAATATGTTTTTAGCTTATGTA